>OZ010687.1:3234935-3511461 GCA_963932265.1 Thymelicus lineola | reverse complement strand
AAGGTAATAATTTTCATATTAATTTTATTTTATTCTACATTAAATGTAGTAAATTTTAAAATTTTAAAGAATAAAAATGTCAAATTTTGACGAAGAAGGATGACCTTAAAACCTAGTAGTGTTGGTAGGACTGCAAAGCGAGGGGTCCCAGGTTTGATTCCCGACTGAGACAGATATTTACGTGACACATAAATATTGGTACTCGGATCATGAGTATTACTTATGTGTTATGGGTGTTAACTGCAGACAAAATATATCTAATAAAATATATCTAATACCTTTAAACGAGCAATTCTTGTGTATATATATATATATATACTAGCAGTTGCCCGCAGCTTCGCACGCGGAAATTATGCTTATCATATTTGTAATTTTATACCCCTCACAGAAGAAAATTTAATAACGTTAATTTATATTGAATTTAGGAATTTAAAAAGTAAAAGCTAAAATACAATCACAAATCATTCCTCCGGGAGCGGGTTTTGAAAAATAAAAAATATTCACATTAATTTGTTTTTTCTTTTTCGTGAAAAATTCGAAAATATATATTTCATCAATTAAAGGAGAAACGTTTGTTGCAAATTTAAAGCAAATTGTTGATATTTTAAAAATAATCCATACAAAGTTTCATGTTGTTTCCGGGGAAATCTTTTAATTTTTCTGGATGAAAAGTTTTCTAAAACATGACCAAAAGTATAAGAAACATCGAGCACATATAAGAAACAACTCAACTAATTTAAGTCGAAATCAGTTCAAGGATTTTGATGTGATCCAGACAAACAAACAGACAGACAGACAGACAATAATTTTAAAAACAAATTTTTGGTGCTCTAACACGTTATTGAAGTGTTATTTATTGATTATAAATTTCAATATTAATCCTCTCCCTCTTTCTCTCTTCCTCTTCCACTCCCAGTCCCTCTCCAGCTTCCTGTCCCTCTCCCTCTCCCGCACCCGATCCCTCGCCCGCTTCCTGTCCCGCTTCCTCTCCCTCTCCAGTTCTCTGTCCCTCTCCCTCTCCCGCTCCCGGTCCCTCTCCCTCTCCCTCTCCCGCTTACTGTTCCTCTCCATCTCCCGCTCCCGGTCCCTCTCCCGCTTCTTGTTCCTCTCCCTCTCGCGCTCCCTGTCCCTCTCCCTCTCCCGCTCCCTGTCCCTCTCCTTCTAGCGCTCTCGGTCCCTTTCCTGCTTCCTGTCCATCTCCCTCTCCCGCTCCCTGTCCCTCTCCCTCTCCTGCTCCCTGTCCCTCTCCCTCTAGCGCTCTCGGTCCCTCTCCCGCTTCCTGTCCATCTCCCTCTCCCGCTCCCTATCCCTCTCCCTCTAGCGCTCTCGGTCCCTCTCCCGCTTCCTGTCCATTTCCTTCTCCCGCTCCCTGTCCCTCTCTCTCTAACGCTCCCGTTCCCTCTCCCACTTCCTGTCCCTCTCCCGCTCCCTGTCCCTCTCCCTCTCCCGGTCTCTCTCCAGCTTCCTGTCCCTCTCCCCTCCCATCCGTAAAGTCCCCTACGCAAAATTTTCTTTCTCACTATAAGCTTACATATTAATTTTCATAATGACGAAGTTCCTGAAAAACTTGCAACCCTTTTATTTATCTCTTAGGGGATGAAATTCCAAAAAAAACCTGTTACAATATTTTTTTCTTCATTATAAGCTTACAATATATCAAGTTTTACATTACTTCAGTGTTCAAAAATGACGAATTTTCTTAAATATTTACATCCCCTTAGTTTTGCCCCATAGGGGATGAATATCGAGAAAACCATGACAGTTATTTTTTGTGTCTAACTATAAGCTTATACCTATACAAATTTTCACCCTTCTTACTTCAAAACTGACGAAGTTGCCATACTAAATTGCACACTCTTATTTAACCTTTTAGGGGTTGATTTTCCAAAAAAAACAAACAAATAACTTTTAAATTTTGTTTCTAATCATGAGCTAATATGTAAATTTTCATGTTTTTAACTTCAAAAATGACGAAGTTGCATACTATGTTACATCGCCTAAATTAACCTTTTAAGGGATGATTTCCCAAAAAAAACGTGTTAAAGTTCACTTTTGTTTATTAATATAAACTTACATACAAATTTTCATATTAATACCTCGAAAACTGGTGAGGTTGATTTGTATGTAGTTGACTACCAACCCCTATTTTTAGTGGATGAATTTCGAGAAAACCGTGATACAGTTATTTTTTGTGTCTAACTATAGGCTCAAATACAAATTTTCACCCTTCTTACTTCAAAACTGACGAAGTTCCCATACTAACATGCGCCGCCTTAATTAACCCTTTAGGGGATGACTTTCCAAAAAAGTACCTAATACTTCAAAATTTAGTTTCTATTTTTGAGCTAATATGTAAAGTTTCATGTTTTTAACTTCAAAAATGACGATGTTGCCTACTGACTGTTGTCCTCTAAATTAACCCTTTAAGGGATGATTTTCCAAAAAAATGTGTTAAACTTAATTTTTGTTTATTACTATAAACTTACATAAAAAAATCATAATTATACCTCGAAAACTGGTGAGGTTGATTTGTATGTAATTGACTACCAACCCCTATTTTTAGGGGATGAATTTCGAGAAAACCGTGATACAGTTATTTTTTGTGTCTAAATATAGGCTTAAATACAAATTTTCACCCTTCTTACTTCAAAACTGACGAAGTTCCCATACTAACTTGTGCTGCCTTAATTAACACTTTAGGGGATGATTTTCCAAAAAAACGTAATACTACAAAATTTTGTTTGTAATTTTGAGCTAAAATGTAAATTTTCATGTTTTTAACTTCAAAAATGACGAAATTGAGTACTGACTGTTGTCCTCTAAATTAACCCTTTAAGGGATGATTTTCCAAAAAAATGTGCTAAACTTAATTTTTGTTTATTACTATAAACTTACAGAAAAAAATTCATACTTATAACTCTAAAACTGACGAAGTTGGTTTGTATGAAAATGACTTCGGACCCCTATTTTTGCTAGTTAGGGGATGAATTTCCAAAAATCCGTTCTTAGCTGACGTCTCCTTAGCATAATCTATCTCCCTGCCAAATTTCATCATAATCGGTTCGGTAGTTTCTGAGATTTTTTGTTTAATCAGTGGTGTGTCTCTTTTCAATTTTATATATATAGATACATATATAATTGGAATCTCGGAATCGGCTCCAACGATTTTCATGAAATTTTACTTATAGGGGGTTTCGGGGGCGATAAATCATTTTTAGAAAATGTCGTTTTGTCGGTGTTTTCAGGCAATGATAAACTTCTACAATATACTCTTCCTGACATCAGCTATTGGCAAGTAGCAATACTAAAGCTACTTCAGTAAATGGCGTTGTTAAGCAACACTAAACCGAGCAAAGCTCGGTCATCCGGGTACTGAATTTATAATTTATAACACCAATTTATAATGATAATGAAAATCCCTGGATTCCGGAAATACATTATATTTTGCACTATTAACTTTTTTACACGTTTATAAGGTTATAATATTTTAAGGTCTCGTAGTACTTAAATAATTAAAACTCATTCAAGATCAAGTTTTTAAAGGTTATATGACTTCATAATTTGAAATTTTAAATTGCCAAGGAAAGTCAGATTCTAGAAATCCGATCGTAATGTGTCAAGGTATTGATAGGTGACCTACTTGCGTTTTTAATAATCTATCAATCCATAATCCTCTGGATAAGTTAGTAGGTAAATAAAGCACACAAGAAGACTATAATATTTTGACTTTTCGACGGTTGATAGACCACTTACTTGAGAATTTTGAATAGATAGAATTTTAAGAATACCTGTTAGAAACCTAATAATCGCAGATAAACAAATGTTTTTGAGAATAAACGCAAACTGTAAAACAGTTTTTCCACTTGTCTCCAAGTACGGGATTTTCTTATGTCACCGAACTCTTTCAATTTAGCTTAACAATAAACTGTTTTACTTTTAACCCCCGTCACAAAAGAGGGATGTTATAAAATTGACGTGTATGTGTGTGTTTCAGTTTGTCTATCTGTGGTATGGTAACTCCCAAATTCATTTGAACGATTTTGATGCAGTTTTTCTTGTTTAAAAGCTAACGTGATTACGTTGTTTAACTATGTTTGTTGAAAGTAGAATTATCGGGGGTTTATTTAATTTTAAAAATTATATAAACAGCTAACCCAATGCATTTTTTCACCCGAAAATAATATCATACAACTTGCAGGTGTTTGGCATGCCATGGGCGGTGGTAGGACGTTCAGCGATAGTGTATACCGACAGCTTTCTGTACCTCAGCGGGTTCCTCAATGCCAACAATCTGCTGCAAGAGCTGGAACGCAAGGGCACTATCGACATGAAGAGCAGACTTCTGGCCAGGTGGTTCAGGTTGGTATTACACTTCTGTTTAATGTTTTAAGGCGCCTCAGGTTGGCAATGCCATACTTCACCCTTACCTTAAGGACCTACAGTACATGAAAAATACTTTTGATGAGATTCAAATGTGTTGAAAGTGAAACATATTTAAAAAGCCTTCTGTTTTGAGTGACAATACGACAGGGATAAAAACTACAAAGAAACTCAAGTCGTTTGATAAAATTAAAATACTGTCGGCGGACAGCCCTGACGCGCAGGCAATTTTTCAAGGACAGGGCTGAGTTAGAATACCGTATTATATGTGTACCTTGCTTTTTAATTAAAATTAGTTCAAATTACCCTCTTCTTTGATAGGCCGCTTCAATTAAAATTTTTCCTTTTCTTGTTCTGTTTAAGGTTTTTCTCCGAATTGCTAGCCTTATTAAGATATCTCTATCGTTCTTGTGCACCCATGTTTGGCATACCATGATCTGATAACATTTTAGACACGCACAAAATTTTCTTTTATCTTTACGTCCTAGCGTGCCTCATTTATTTGTGTCTGTCTATATACTTTAGTCCTTAAACCACTCTTTGCATGTCAGAAATAATTATAGATAATGTCTTGTATTTTGCTCGATAGTGAATGCAAATTAGTATTGAACTAGATTTTTAGTAGTGCTATAAATTCTACTAAACTATGGCTAAATTATTCATAGATTTTAAAGAAAGACATTAGAGCTCCCTACTTCTAGCTCCTTACATCTCATAGAGATTCCTACCAGCAACCAGCCACCCCGTGCATGGTTGCATCCTCAGAACGAAGGATTAGCTACGTCTGAACTTCGTTATAAAATGACTAACTTCTATTTACTCACCTGTAACTATCCATTGGTCTTCAAGTTGATTGTTCTCTTATTTTTATTACCTAAAGGACTGACAAATGGACCATCTTATGGTAAGTGAGCACCACCCTTGCATGTCCTTGTACACCAGAAGAGTCACCAGAGGAATCACCTGACAGTAAGTGACAACCGTCACCCATGGACACGAGTAATACCAAAGGCATCACCAATGCGTCGGTGACTAAGAAAGAAGAGTCATAAAGAAAAACGGAACTAGCTCTCAAGCAGCTCTTTTTACGTCTTTGTAGAAGAACCATAATATATCATAACGCTTAAAATTTCTTTGTCATTCCAGATTATTCCCGTTGTTTTTGAGTCTGATGTTGTTTTGTACCTACATTCTGCCGGATATCAATAATGGGCCGCAATGGAATCTGGTGGTGGAGGAGCACAGCAGAGTCTGCGAGAGGAATATGTGGAAGAGTTTCCTCTTCATTCACAACTATTTCGGATTTGAGGAAATGGTGAGACATGCAAATCAAAGCAAAATCAAATCAACAACCCATAATTATCCCACAGCTGGAGTCGGGGTATCCTCTCACAATGTATGGGGGGGAGGTACAGGCTATAGTCTACCACGCTGGGGATTGATACACTTCACACACCTTTGAGAACTTTATGGAGAACTCTCCGGTGTGCAGGTTTCCTCACAATGTTTTCCTTTACCGAAACAAGTGATAGTTACCTTGTAATACGCACATAATATTTGAGGTGCGTGCCAGGATTTGAACTCGGACCCCTGCATTCGGGAGACCAACGTTCTTATCGCTAGGCTATCACTGCTATGCTATACCTATGCATAATATATGCTAACACTGTTGAGTAAACTACAACTAAGAATAACTTTATTACTACTGTTAACTTCTGTTTTTTCATATCTATTTGAGTTTTAATTGCGGGTAAGTGAATTAAGTTTAGCTGAATAATTTTTGGTCTACTTTTACAACGTCGTACATTAAGAACTTTACTATTATTTTTTCAATCATAGTTCTTTTGTTTTTATGAAGTTAGATTAGGATACTTCATTTTGTCTCTTATTTTTTGCATTTTCATTCCATACCGCGCTATGTTATGGGCCATAAAGTATAAACCACTTGATCAACCACGATGGCAAAGTGTGGACACGCTTTAGAGAGTATTATTATGTAGAACTCTGACATGCAGGTTTACTCAAATTGTTTTTAGGAGCAAGGCATACTTTTCACATTATGAAAAAAATATAATGTTGGATAATCCAATAAACTACCCATTTCTCTCCTACAGGAAACTTATTATGAATTGTACTGGAAAATTGTAAAGCATACCTATAATCTGAAACTATTGATAGATATCACAATGCTATGATGCGTTCAATGAAAAACAATAGACCTCACATGATCTAGTTCCCAGGAGGCTTATATAATACACCCACATGAGATAACAGTATTACAGGTGACGGTAAGGCATTCCTGTCGAGGCGTAGTATCTTCACGTTGGAACAATACAAATCACTAATTAATATACTAGATCTCTATCTACCTCTCTTGTAAACAAGAAACACTTAGATATACATACCTATTTTCATATCAGGGCAACGGTTTTACTAGTTACAGGTTTGTGATAATTTTATTGTCAATGTTGCTGCATTAAATCTATTTTGTTTATTACTAACGAACACGAGACTTTTAAGTCTTAGTTTCGGGAAAACTTAAACAAGAATGAGAGATTCCATATAAAAATGGCTGTTATAGTAGAAGAAGAAAATAATTGCGTACCTAAAATCGATTCAATTGCAGATTGCAATTAGCTTTATGAGAACGTCGCTTACGTGTCATTATATTAATTAATTCATGATATATTAAAAATACCTTTGAGCACTCACATCTATTTAATTTATTATTTGTACAAAGCCCAAAAATCTTTCATAGAAATAATTTTATGAAAATACAACGAGCGAGAAGCAGGATTAAACAAAGGCGAACTTCGTACCCAAACTATTATGAAAGTAATCTGAATCGAACTGACCTTATCCTTTGACCCGAAATATTTTATTTCAGAATTATTTGTAGTGTCAATATGAGAAAGCACAGAAAAGAGTTTTAAACAGAGTGGTTTTACACAACTGTAGAAAATATTAACGTTATACAACTTAGAACTTAACGAACTGAATATTTTTTGGTATTTGGTCTCTTAAAAGCATGAAATAAGTTTTGAGATCATTGTGGGAAATTTCATATTCGTAGCTTTTGGGAATTTGACTCTTTAAAGCGTGAAATGGACTTATAACCATTGAAGGGAAATTCATATTATGTTTTTTTGGGAATATGACTCTTAAGCGTGAAATGGCTTTCGAAATCTTTGTAGTGAAATTCGTACGTTGTAGTTTAATGTTTTATAAGTTGGTATAAGCACCAAGAGAAATAATTACTTTACTTCCATTTACTTTATTGTTTACTGCCCTTTTTACGACGTCAGTTTTTGAGTCATGCATAATATAACAAGTGCTTATTCACTTTACTTTTAGTACGGAGCAGCCACTAGGCAATAATAACAAGTAACCTTTATCGACGATAAACTAACCGAACAGCTTCCTTCTCTATTTGTTTTATTACAGGAAGATTCTCTTTGAATGTAAAAACTTTATGATGGAATTTACGTACCTTAGGCAAACCATTGGCCAAGTCCCTCTTCCATTCGTTCACCAACTATTTAGTAAAACATCTTTGACTAGTTTCAACCCTATTCGAGGTCGTTAGCTATGAAGAGCAAATGCTCACAGAACAGAATCTCATGCTTCATTGAATGCGAAAATATCCCTAAACCATTTGAATAAAATCTACTTGCTTTTCTTCCCCAGTGCCTAACTCACACGCATCAAATCGGCATGGATATGCAACTGTATGTCGCGACGCTTCCTCTGATGATTATCCTATGGAAGTTCAGGACATTGGGATGGACTTTGCTGGTGTCCATAGCGGTTGGATCCACGGTGCTTCGGTATTTGGCTATCCACTGGTACGAAATCAGCATGTTCGTGTATTATGGAATATCGTAAGTATTACCAGGCCTTTTAGTGATTTTATACCCGAAATCTTCACCAGTCTGCTATAAAGCGACATGGTGAAGTATGCTCTAGAATTCAGTTAAGAGGACCCATGTCCTGTAATAAGCCATTAATGGGTTGATGATTACACTTGTTAGTTACAACTGAAATAGCATGGTAATGTACGCTTTTGGCTCAGTCGAAATGAACGGTTTTTGTTGGACTTCCTGTTGAGTTGCAAGTAGTACCAAAAATGTAACTTAATGATAATATATCAAATATAATACAAATAGGAACGCACAATCAAAATTGTAAAAGAGTGGAAAGGCAGGGAGCCAAGCGACCTCCAGTCGTACAAGCCGGAGTAATTAAACAAGGAGTGCGGACGAGGCATAATTAGGTCAAACAACAATTTTATTATGCCATGACAATGGATATTTAAATATTGAAAATTAACAACTAACTAGTTTTGTATAAAAATGGAATGGAAGCTTTTTGGAGAAAATATTTAAAAATACAAATGATTCAATTACTAAGGAACTGCCTCTATTTGCAGAAGAAGACCCCTTTATTATTTGCTTTGAAAATGTGCTTATCGTATGAACGAAGTCCATATAAAACTGTAATTTATGTTCTCACGTTTAAGCGAAAAGCTGTGACTTATAGTAATAAAATATGTTCATGTGTGAAGGCTAAATCGAAATATTTTTAGTATCTTCTATTGGAAGGAAATAAGATAATGGGAATTCACACCTTGATGTTAAAATACATAATCTGGCTTGTCTGTGGACATGAAGGAAGTGTACGAATACCAACTTTGAATGGGGACATTTTTTTCATTGTTCTTCTGGCAATAGTGCTGGATTGGCTACGAAGCTCTGATTAACTGTCACCAAATTTATCATTATTAAGTTTATGTCCAGGTATTAATACCTGCCCTGATTATAAATATAGCCAGATAATGCAATCACGCTTCGCTAGTACATAACAGAATAGTCAACGTATACTTCTTTTTTTCCAGAGTCCAGAAACTCCTCGACGCAGCTCGGTATTCCTACATACTGCCCACTCATCGAGCCACGATATATCTAATCGGCGTCGCCATGGCATATTTTATAAGAACGAGAAAAACATACGTCAAACTCAACGATGTGAGTTATCTGTTAAATATTTGCCATAGCAAAAAAGTTGAAGTAATATTCCCCAACTAGTATAAATTTAAAAAACAAAAAATCCGCCTGCTATCAACATAAGATAATACCTATATGATAATAATATACCTTTTTGAAATCCTTATGGCGTGAGAAACATAACCCTTCCTGGCAATGGGTTAAAATACGATTTCAATCATTCGGATTACAGATTTTTAAAGAACCCGAAGGACTACTGAAAATTTTCAAGGAATCTTACAAAAACTATGGCACCAAAACCATTTCATGCAAACTAGGTAACCAAGACTACCAAGCGATTTAACGTTATGGCCATCGAAAAGTTATCAGATGGCAGACCTGTGTTATCCCTACACCTAGCCTTATTAATCTTTTCAAATCCCACATTCTGGGCAAAAAATATAACTTGGCTGCTTTGCGGCCATCGTACTGGTCGCACAAACACTCTTCTGATCTTATGATGAAAATTTAAATCCTCGCAATTCCGCTATATGCCTAAACATGCTATTGTTAGTTTCCTATCCTCGTCATCTTTTCTATGCTAAATAATATTGTTATTACCAGAACCAAGTCCGACTCCTCTGGGCATCAGTGTTCGGTATCGCGGCGTTTACCATCGTCAGCCCGTACGAGATGGGGCTGGAGGGTTACCGGTACGAGCCACTCCCCGCGGCGTTGTTCGCGGCCTTCGCCCCCGTGCTCTGGGGACTGTTCATGTGCCTTGCGCACTGGGCCATCTGCAGTGATTATGCTGGTAAGTGTAACAAGGTAATGCGTGGAAGATTTAAGGATGCAAACATAATTTGACGCAGGGTAATCCTCAGTCATGACCTCGCATTGGCGACAAGAGCAAGACGCTCCGTTCAGGTGGACTGATAACCTGCAGGTATCGGCAGTGACCATCGAGTACATATCCAATAGAGTGGCAATTCAATTCGATCAGTGTTTTGTCACTAATAAATATCAAGTCTCACTCGCGCTAAAACAGTACAGTGCCAACAGCCGACCTTTGTACTTCTCCGTATCATTACGAAATATATTCTGATGTACACACAAATACCTAAAAGTAGTAAAAATACTTCATCATCATCATCCTGCCCATTTCCCAATTTTATTTGGGGTCGGCGCAAAAATAAATAATAATAGTAAGTAAAAATACTTGATGGTCAAAAATTGTCAAAATGGTCAAAATGGTCAAAAATTGTTAAAAAATGCTAAAACTTGCAGTGGTCGGCAGTTCGGCACAATGATTTGGCTTAATTAATGTCAAACAAAATAAATGACACTTCCTCTCCATTGAATATGTGCTCGATGGCGGTGACATACCATGTAAGGACTGTCTAACTGATTCCAAATAGTTATGAGTTAGTAGGTTTATTCATCAGTGACTTTATTTAGCAAAAACATTTCACACCCGCATGAAATGTATTTTGATATCTGTTTTTCGTCCAAATCCTCTGACGAATACAATAAGCGGAAAAACAATCTTACAAAAAATGACAGCGATAAACGCGTTTCAACCAGAACTTTATTTTAGATTTAAAATCACGGGGTATTTTGTGAAACTTTACCAAAGTATCTGCATCGCTTTACTACAAACATAAAGCACAAGTTGTAAGTGAAATGTATCACCGCGTAAACAGATAATAAAACCTGCTTACTGCTGTAACGGCAGCGAAAATACTGCATGTGTACTTCGCCACTAAACTTAAATGTATTCCTGCCGTAGCATAGTTCCCATGTTTATGGCTCCCTTCCATTATCATTTATTTTACGATGTACCAGAAGGTACCGCGTTATGATGGATGAATGAGGAAGCTTTATTGGGAAACTAACCACTTGCATACTTAAGGGAAGTTTATGTTAATCGTTAATGATTGTTTGAGTTAAGCAAAGAGTTAGATAAGATTATAAGGGGCAAAATTTCATGAGCTTTTTGCTCGGATGGTAAGTTAAGTAGCTGTATCAGTTTTTATTATTAAATAGCAGACATTTTGTGTTGTGGCATCAATTATGGTCGCTTTTCTCTTACTCTTTCTCCTTAAATTATAGATGACCCTGTAGCCTAGTTGGTAGCGACCCTGCCTACGAAACGAGGAGTCCCGGATTCGACTCTCGGCCGGGGCAGATATTTATGTGACAGATAAATATTTGTACTCGGGTCATCGGTGTTATTGTGATGTGTTATATGTGTCTTCTATGCCACCCGCGACACATGTTAAAACCTACTACATGAGTATGAGTGTGTTAGCGTTTATTTATTTATTTAAATTATGTATGTTACAGGCATCGGCACAATGTTCGTGGAATGGAAGGTTTTCAAGTTCTTCAACAAAGTGGCTTATGGAGTGTACCTTACTCAGTTCCCCATATTCTTCTACAACGTGGGAGTCCAGCGGCACGCAGAGTATTACACGCCATGGCTACTTGTAAGTACTCATATCTAATTTCCCTGCTAAGAAAATGCCGTCTTTCCGGATGCGCAGAGATCATAAGTGAATTAATATACCCTGTATTACGAGTACATACTAAGTTTCATCTTAATCCGACAACGGTTAGCACGTTACTCTACCCCGTAAATAGCAACTATGGTACAAAATTTGTGATAAAATGTACAACTTGATAAATGTCACAATTTATGTACCTTATTGTATATGTAACAATACTGTTATTCTTTTTGATGAAGAAATGTACATTGTTACTTAAGTAATATTTTGGATTTAGACTTATCAATTTAGAATGTAAAACATGTCGCATATTCTCGATATACGAGTAGGTATATCCGGCATATGTGGCGTAATCGTAATATACGTACTTATCGTGCCCAACCGCCGTCCGAAGCCGGGTTCGATTCCCAGTGAAGACTTTCAATTTCTTGTCTCAATCTGGGTGTGTGTGTGTGTGTTGTCCATGGTACCCACGATACATTGAATGACAACATAGTGTGGGGCTATGAGTGTGTAGCGTTTATTTACGTATTTGCTTATTGAACGTTTCCAGATCTACATACCAGAGATGTTGGTGGTGCTCATCATATCAGTGCTGACGACAGTGGCCATCGAGATGCCCTTCAACCAGGTCTACAGGATATACTTTGGTAAGTCGAAATGCGTCACGTTTAAATTAATCCATACATTTATTTATGCATCTGTATTTGCTACAGTATAAAATATTAAAAGACAAATGGCGAGCTTACAAATGAAATCATAATACATATTTCTTGTAATTATTGTACAAGATCTATATTATATACTATCAATGTTTATTCGGTTTTTCTTACTTCTTTTCTTAGGTATTTGTTTATTATCCTCTTACGATCTTCAATAGGATTACAACCACGTATAATAATAATACAACGATAACCAACATACCAGGAAATATAAAGAAATAATAACTCGTCTCTATACATTGTTATTCTAAGTATATACGAAAACTAAAAGTAGTTTTTTCACAATCAGTAACTGAATCGATCAATAATTTTTACACCATTTTTATATTTTGTCCTAAATATATTTAAAAAAATTAAAAAAAAAAATACAAGTTGGACACCCAATGCAAAACAACGTACATTTTGAACAATTAAATTATTGATTTATGTGTGAGTGATTGACGATAAATAATTATTAAATTAATTATTGTAATTAACACTTAAACACGCCTTGAGCGCATCGACGCGGGCCGTACGCTTGGTGATCATTTTTATTCGGGGACAACGGAGCAAGGAGCAACCCAGCTTGTAACTTTGTGAGTTTTGAAGATACATCTTTGAAACTTTGTATGTAGATTGTTTAGACGAACAGTTTTCGTATATACTAAGAATAACGTTGTATATTTGTCAAGTAGTACCCTCATACTCGTAGCTATATTTAGTTTTGTCAATACAATGAGCGATGGCTTACCAAACTGTTCTTCATAATATTCTCAAGTGTGTATTGTTGGCCGACGTAAACACTCAATGTAAGAAGAGAAAATCATTTATATTATTATAATAATAGAACTTTTATCCTCGCCATTTCGCCATTAAATTCACTAACTACTCAAAAGAGCTTATTAAAATTAAATAAAATAAAATTCCACTGAATGAAGAAAATTTTAAACGAACAATGTTGTACTTTTAACTTTCGCTTGAAAGAAAAATAATTGAACTTCAAAATCCAATTTTTCTTTAGTGCTTCAATTCTGAAGTTTTTCTGTCGTATTCAAATACAACTTAATCGATCATCAACCGATGAATCTATCGTGACTCGTGTCGTGATTTGTAAGTTGTAAGGCATCAATTAGGGGGGACGTTTGTCTAGCTTTGAAAGACTGTTGTATTGATCTTCGACTGATATATAATATACTACTCAACTCATGTTTTGTTAATAACAATTGGAGACGTACCCGTAGTTCTCTTTAGGAAACTTACACGTTACCTATAGTCACATAGTCTTCGTAACCTTGAGATATTGTAATAATAAGTAACTGATTTTGTTTTAAAACTACATAATAAGCACATAAATACTGTGGGCTGCAATATCTTCTTGTCTACCTAGACAACCTCAACATTTAAATTAACCCAAGAGGATCTTTTGAACTTCCAACATGACAACTACTTCATCTCATGGGTCCAAGTATTTGTATATTCGTACTACTCGTATATTCTTAACAAAAACACAGACAGACAAACAATAACGACATTAAGCCCTAATTACTTGAACCCTGCACAATCTTGACCCGATTCTTCACAACAGTACCATTTAAGCAAACAATATTATTCAATGTAGAACCTTCATTATCTTAAAGTAGGTTAAGGCAAGTAACTCCACTGGATTCACGTTAAATACCAATAATTCAATTCTTCAACGTTTCGTTATTTTTAAATTAAAAAAGAAACTAGAAGTATGGAGTAATTAATTAAAAAAACGACGCTTTGTAATACTGTAGGATTTCTCCGATTTCCTACAAAGAGGATATAAAAGCATATTATTGTAATCTGGAACTCTTGATGATGATGTAATTTATAAATATGATGATAAAAATAGAACCCTAAAAATAAACAAATGCGAACAAGGACATTTCACATCAAAATTTTATTTTCCAACGTCTTGTAATGTATACTATAAATTCTACAGTTTTTCTGCTTGCTTGCAGTTTAATGCAGAAGAAGCTACTTACTGGATTTTTTTTGAGATTTTAATGTGCCGTACTATATTATCTTTACACTTTAAGGGTGAGGCCAAATATGCGTAGTTTTTAAGTTTTCAGTCTAAAATATCACTGAAATATAATTCTCCACCACTAGAACAGCGTTTGAGGATCGAGGTCTTCCAAATAGTGAGCGGACCCCGTCAACAGCGGTTCTTAATGGGTCATAGTCAAACAACAAAACGGATGTACGCAATTACTATTGTGGTGATTTAATCTGTTCCCAGACATAACAAGATCTGTGCCTAATCTCCAAAAAGATTACAGGCTTAAATGCCCACTTAATTTCAAATTAAACTCAGGGTTTACCAGTAGTTAAACCCACCCGAAGTATACCTACACTTTTAGCGAAACAAATAAATATAAATAATTCAAAGATTTTTACATTCATTTTCCAAGCAATTGAATGTCCAATATGGATGACAAAAGCTTCAGTTCGAGCCATCTTTACTTTTCCCTAGTTATCTGAATTAATCTGGATGAATAACCTACTGTCGTCAGCTCTCCTTGTTTCCTCTTATTGTTAGCTCCTTTAACCAAGACGGAATCGCAGATAGCTTCTTTGCTCGGCAAAAGAAAAGTAAAAGTTAAATTTCAAACTAAATCAACTTAATTAATTTATCTAGGTTTATTATCGTTAAGGTTTACCTACCTACTACAATTCGCGAACTAAGCCCCCCTTCTTCTAATTCTTTTAAAACTATTATATTAATGGAATTAATTTTCTTCTTTTTCAGGAAAATCACAAACGAAATTAAAAGAGAAGTAGAACGAGAAACGAAACCAAATGTGTATTATAGTTAGCGATAGCCAAACATCACTTAGATCTGTATTAGCTGTAACCTTTTGACTATTTTTATACCATACTTAGGTTAAGAATATTAGTAAATTATTAAATAAAGACTGTATTGACATAAAGATGGTTATATTCTTACCTTTCTTTTTTGCAAGCTTTTTTATTTACTTGCCTTGTTCGTTAGTTTCTTATTACGTATGGGTCAAACCATGCAGGCTGACTTAGAATATGGCTAACTATGGAGTATAAATATTCGCATTGCTGTACTTTTCGACGACTATTGATTTCTACGATAAGCATGACGTTACTACGCTCAGGATTGGATCAAGAAAGGGATCACCCAGGCATAGTATGTTAACGACTAACTAAATTAAGTGTGTTGGGTTTGACTATTTGAATATTTTGATGAGCTGAAGGCAGGATAAACAGAGGGGGTCCTAAATGAATAGATGACTTATAAACACTAATTAACTATTCGGCTGCATATTTATTCAGAAGGATCAAATGTGTGTTCGTGATTGTCGCTCTAACTGATACCATTAAAAACAAATGGATCAGTGATCCATTACACAAGGTACCGTTAATAATGCCGTTCAAATATGAACCTTATTTAGGTTGTGTTAAAGCAAAAATCATTACACTAGAGTGTAGAGCTAATTACTGGCTATATAAATTAGATCACCTGGCATGCGCTAGCTCTGATGCAATTAGTGAAGTGGCGATCTTGACATTTCTTTTTTTAATTAGTCAGACTCATTTAAAATAGAAATGCTTTAGAACAGTGTTACAGGGAAATGGGATGAATATTACGTTAAAAACAATTTTTATTCCGTATTTTGCTCACACACAAGCCGTAAAACCTTTTTTATTGATTTTTACGATCCTAAAGCCTAGTTGGTAGTGACCCTGCCTGCGAGGCGAGGGTTCCCGGGTTTCATTTCTCGGTTGGGACAGATATTTATGTGACAGATAAACACCTGAGTGTGTGAGCGTTCTATTTTATTATTATTACTCGGGTCATGGGTGGTAGAGTTGTCTTATTTGTGTTGTCCATCGATCGTTGAAATTGTTAATTCGAATAAACTAATTTTTATTTTTTAAAACACATTCTAATTGTAACTTTATACTATTCTTTGTTATATTTAATCAAGCAAAAATCTAGTTTTTGACGTGATAAAAGCAAAAAGCAAAGCAAAGCAACAACCCATAATTGTCCCACTGCTGGGCTCGGGGTCTCTTCTCACAATGTGAGGGGTATAGGCCATAGACTACCACGCTGGCCAAGTGCGGATTGGTAGACTTCACACACCTTTGAGAACTTTCTTGAGAACTCTCAGGTGTGCAGGTTTCCTCACGATGTTTTCCTTCACCGAAGCAAGTGATAATTAAATTGTAATACGCACATAATATTTGAAAATTAGAGGTGCGTGCCAGGATTTGAACTCGGGCCCCTTGGTTCGGGAGACCAACGTTCTAACCGCTAGGCTATCACTGCTTTGACGTGATAATGTCTATTAAATCGATGCTGGGTGCACGCACGAAAAATCATGACTCATCTGTCGCGTTTCGCGAGCGAGCGAACAATGTAGCAAGCGCCATCTATGAACAAAACTATATACACAATTAAGTCCGAAAGGAACTTGCTGAAAAAATAGTTGAGTTCAGGAGTTCTAGATGGCGTTGTAGTATAAAGATAAAAGTTTCTAATTATAAGTTAATTTTCAGAGATAATATTATATACAAGCACTACTTTATCAATGTTTTGTCATGACGTTGTCACTTTAAACTACCGTCCGTAAACCGACTTTACAGACAACCATTTTTTTGGAGGTATCTAATATGGTTTTTGTAATGAACAATGAGGCTGGCCCAATTTAGTCGATCTCCTTTCCCACTTACTCGTGCTGACATAGGTGTGCAACTGCACTGCTGGAAGAATCATCACATGGTCGTATATTGTAGCTAAAACGTCATTCAATTCCGAACACGAACAGTGCTGGACTACAACCACCCGTCTGGATTAAATCTAACTCCAACCCAAGAAGCTAATATACCAGGTGGAAACCACCCTTGAAAAAGGTACCTAAAGACGGATCACGTGGCGTTAGGTCATCTTCGATCAATCATCACATAATCATACGTTATGCATGTGTACCTTTTTTTTTTTTTTTCGAGGGGGAAATCTTCATGTATGTGTACCTACCAGTAATCGCTGTTTAAATGGTAGGTTCCTTGTTCTTTACAGATGATTGATATAAATAGTTATATGTATGAGTATAAAATATATAATTATTGTATATACATTTAAGTATAAATTTGCGTGCACCCAACCACAATGTCATCTCGATCGCAAAAACTCTACCCAAAAGTTGTCTGGTAGAAATCGCTGTGTAGCGATAAGACCGCCTTTTGTGTTTTATACTTTTACATTACTGTTCTTCAGTGGCGGCCTTAGTCATTGCGAGGCCCCGGGCGGCAGATCCTTGCGAGGCCCTTGTCCGTTCTGTAAAATGTGTGTGTTTAGATTTGATTTGAGAATTTTTTTATTTTGGCCAACCACAATGACTCCATCACCTGATAGAAAGCGGGCAGTGCATTCCAAGCATGGGTGAACGCCACGAGTACCTAATGCCGCGATATTCGCCCACATTACTACTGCATGTGCACATGTCATACTTTTTCGAACCCCGCACGCCCGTGGATTTAATGAGGATTGGATTGCAATATGTCACTTTTAGTCTGTGTTAGGTTTTTAGGTCGCTGGTTTCCCGATCAACATTTTTCAGATATTAAAACGCGGATTCACGGTTCAAGCTGTTTTCTTTTGAGATATTATGGGGTAAATATCCTGCCTTATGGAAAAAAGCTTTTGTCCAGCCTCTCCCTAAAATACAAAATCCTACATTACCAAACCATTTTCGCCCCATTTCTATACTTCCATTCCTATCAAAAGTTCTGGAAGCCTGTGTGCATAAACAGCTCTCCCGTTTTCTGCAACAACATAACCTGCTGAGTGAATTTCAGTCAGGTTTCCGCTCTGGTCACAGCACTACCACTGCACTCATCAAAGTAACAGATGATATAAGGCTTGGAATGGATCAAAAACTGGTCACACTGGTAGTGCTTGTCGACTTTTCTAATGCATTTAACACGGTCGACCACGAAATCCTCATGGGTATCATGTCTCACTTGAATTTTTCACCCTCTACTGTAGACTGGTTTTCCTCTTATCTTCGCGGCCGCCAGCAATCGGTTCAACTCGGTCAAGCTTCATCGGACTGGGTCGATCTGATAACTGGCGTGCCGCAAGGCGGTATTCTTTCTCCTATTCTCTTTTCCATTTTTATAAATTCTCTAACTTCTATCATAAATTGTTCGTATCATCTGTATGCAGATGATCTGCAATTATACGTACAATCCAGCATTACCGACCTGAGCGAAGCTTTCAATAAGATCAATTATAACTTAACCCTACTTCGAGACTGGTCATGTCAGTACGGGGTGGCTGTTAACCCTAATAAGTGCCAGGCTTTACTGATTGGCAGCCCACGTCTGCTGGTCCAAATAGACGTACAAAATATGCCACATATTATATATAATAGCACCAGAATACCACTAAGTAACTCTGTAAAGAACCTTGGATTACTTATTGACAGCTCTTTGAGCTGGCGAACACAAGTCGCAGAATTGAGCCGTAAAGTCGTTGCCTCGTTACAATCGCTCAGCCGTCTTAAACACTTTCTTCCGTTAAAGACAAAGCTTATGCTCATCAACACCTTAGTTTTGCCCATTATAGATTACGCTGATGTATGCTACCCGGATCTATCAGAAGAACTTCTCAACAAACTAGAACGCCTATTAAACAACTGTATCCGTTACATTTTTGGTTTACGCAAATATGACCATGTATCCGAATACCGTCACAAGCTAAAATGGCTTTCTATACGTCAAAGGCGTGATTCTAGAATTCTCCTGCTACTTTACTCTATCTTAAATGATCCCACCTCTCCTTCCTACCTAAAAGAGAAATTTCATTATCGCTGCACTATCCACGATAGAGTACCCAGATCTTCTGCAAATCTTAAATTGGATATTCCATCATTCAACACCTGTTTCTATAAATATTCCTTTACTCTTCAGGCAACACTACTCTGGAACGCCCTACCAGTAAATATCAGAGAAGCTTCCTCCAAAAATGTTTTCAAGAAATTAGTTCGCGAACATCTTCTGAAATCTTCAGTGTAATTTTAAATTTCTTCGTTTTGTATATTTATTAATATAATAGCACACATAATCAAATCAAATTATTGTATAATCATTTTATTGATATTCTACATCAGAAATATTGTGTATCTATGTGTATGTATTGAGTATGTATTGTGTGTATGTATATATTTAGGTATATATATATTATATATAATATTTGTATAATAATATTACTGTATATATATATTATAGAAATTTTATATATATCATGAATAATATATTTATATTATTAACTTGTATTTTATGTATATATTTTAGTCTTCTTGTTCTCTTTCTTGCCACCTGCCACAAATTTCTCGCCATCACCCTGGGTTGACTGGTAGAGAATGCCACTAGGCATTAAGTCCGCCCATGTATAACCTGTTCATAGGTGTTACAAAAAGAATAAATAAATAAATTATTAATCGGGTTAATAATAAAAAAATGGGCAATTCTTAAAGGTAGGATATATATGTATACTCAGCCAAGCGGGGAAATTATGTATTTGCGAAAAAATATCTTAACTGGCGATAGTGAATATTCGTTCGTAAACACTAGAAAAAAGAAAATTCACTTCTGAGTGCGAAAAAATTACTGTAAACCATTGAAGTACTATTACTTCGTATAGAACAGACACCCCGAATATCGAGTCGGGAAAATGCATTGCAGCCAGGTGGCTTACTTCATTCACTCATTCGCTTGTCACTCGCCTCCGCTCATTGCAGCCGCATGCCAAAATTGCTTAGTAACAAACTGAAAAATTGCCGTCTTGCGTGATAAGAACCTGTCACAATAATTGCACGTAAAAAAACAAAAAAGAAAATGGTACCTATTACTTATAAGAAAGAAAGAAAACAAACAAAACAGATTAACAGAGTAAGAAAACAAAACATTAACTTAAATTAACTAAAACGAATTTATTTCAATTATTGTGTAATGTTCCCGCCATTTTTGAATGAAAAAATCATGAGGCGGGCTTAAACCCTTGGCAAGCTGTAAGCGTGTTAATGGACAAATAAATAAGCCCGATAAGAATGACTATAGTACCTACTCTTTGGTAAATAATAAATTTTGTGTATTACATTAATCAGTGAATTCAATTTAAATTAAATCAAACATTTGGAAGAGTTAAAGATTTGGAGTCGTTGACTGTTTGTCGTGGTTCGGCAAGTGTCTTATACAAAGTTACTCTATGGCAAGTGTGTAAATCGCCTTCTAGAGTTTGAAAAAGAACGCGTCATCGCGGTTTCGGGACACACATTTTGTTCGAGATGTATGTTCTATGTTACTGTTCTGTTATGTTGATGTTACTTCAATGCTGTAAACTAGCATATAAAATTTAAAAGGGAGGTTTAGGGAGCGATGCCCCCTACCATGAAAAAACAGAACTCAAATGTTAGGTTATAGTTCAGTCAATAAAGTAGTTGTAGAGTGCGTGAGCGGGAACCTAAGCGATTTCTTCAGAAACTTGTTCAGGGTGCTTAGGGAGGTAACATACTAAAAGTCCTGGCGTCTAGGAGGCGAGCCGGAGGGAGGGGGGGGGGGACAAAGATTCCGATTGTAGGTTTTTCAGCAATATCTCAAAAACGGTGCGTTGTAACGAAAAATGTTCTAAGATGAAATGAAAGCTTATAAAATTCTAAATGAAAGCTTAAAAAATTATAAATTGTTCAAGCTACTCAACACCAGAGGGCACTCCTATGCACAATTTGAACTTATCTCGTCATGTCTCGTCATGCTGAACCATCACCAATAGGGGCCCATTATCACGTCATCGGCGGCCAATCATGTGGCGACTTATGGACCCCTCCGCCCAGTCTACGCAAGTTGCAGTTAAATCGGCATCTTTCATACGCTTCTTTGACACGCAAATCCATACGCATTAAAAATTCATTCGATGCACGCAGTTTTTAAAGAATTTTGTAAATTTGTAATAATTTGCGCAATATAGGTACTCCTTGGAAGAGCTTTGAAACTTTTTCTTCTGCTATCCACATTCAACATAAATGAAAGCTTATAAAATACTTCTAAAAACGGTTGGGGATATGGAAAAAGTATACAAAATTAAAGTTATAGAAAATTTTATAAGATTTCATTTCATCTTAGAACATTTTTTGCTACAACGCACCGTTTTTGAGATATTGCTGAAAAACCTAAAATCGGAACCTTTGTCCCCTCCCCCCTCCCTCCGGCTCGCCTCCTAGACCCCAGGACTTTTAGTATGTATCTCCCTAAGCACCCTGAACAAGTTTCTGAAGAAATCGCTTAGGTTCCCGTTCACGCACTCTATACCCTCTTTTGAGTCATACCTTGACTGGAGTATTAGGTTGAATAATTTTATTTTACGCATAAAATTGGGAGGGACCCCGCAAAATGTAGTCAGACTAAATATATGCATTTTGAATATAATATGAGTTGTCAAAATTTCAATACAAACTACACAAAGTATTTTCAAGTCACCGTTTTTAATACTTGTAGTCGCCCACAGTCTGTTCACTTAGAATTTCAGTAGTAATTAATAATAATTATTCAGTTTTTTTAACACCTTTAATGTGACCTTGAACTCGCTCGTATAAATTTACCCTTTTCCTTTGAGAGCTAGTTTTCTTTTCGAACTGCCCTATTTAAATTTTCTTCCAGAATCACGATCACGTAAATAATCATTTTATTACTTTTAATGCGCACATACATTAAACACGATTTTGTAATCTTTATACGTAAGATTCACAAAAAACCTATTACGATCACGACAGAAAACCAGAGATAAACTAAAATGAATACTAGAGGTACGACTTAGGTGCATATATTAAAGGTTTCGGTTTTGTTATATATACAGACAAATAACAAAAAATAAACATTGTTATGTATTTTTATTGTTATTTTGCTGTACACATCGTTTTATAATACACCTGATCGAAGACTGTATGTCATAGTATTCCGTTCGTAGTTATGCAATTATATTTTTGTTTTGGTCTACAAAGTTTTTTTGAACTCGGATGATAGCGCGAGGCCCTTGCAAGCGCGAGGCCCCGGGCGGTGGCCCCGTTCGCCACCCCCTAAGGCCGCCACTGCTGTTCTTTGTTACCTAGTGTGAGCACAATAAAGAGTACTCTACTTATTTAGTGTCAGTCAGTCATCAGCAACAATAGCATTATTTCCCCATGGTAGCTTCTTCGTTTAAAACTGACGATGAAATGTTTCGTTTTCGTATTTCAGTTCGGTATCTGAAAGCCAGAACTAATGCGGATCCCAGGCTGCTTTTGGCCGGAATCCACAGATGTGTGTGTGTGTGTGTGTGTGTGTGTGTGTGTTTAGTGTTACATTCACATGGACAACGATGACCCCTTATCATCGGCATAGCTAGGGGGAGGGATTTGGGAGTACAAACCACCCCTGAAAAGTATCTTTAGATCTCTTGAAACATAATAAACACTGCTCGAAAAAGGAATCCCCCAATTCTTAATTTTCTTATGAATATAGGGGTTATTTTATTATTAGTCGTTTTATTTTCTTAACCCCCCCCCCCCCCCTTATTTCAGGATCTGAAGTAGACTTCCATGTATTAAAATTGGGTGGAGTGTGCTGTAGGTGCACGATTCAAAATTAAGTCTTTGCTGCCTCATCAATACTTAGTCCTGATTTAATCACTTGAAATGTATAGAAAACTACAACATTACTATTCAGCTCTTGTAACAAACAAGAACAGTAAAAAAATTAAGTACAAAAATCATAAATATTTAATTTTCTATAATAATCTATAGTAAATCTTAATAGTCTATGATACTCGCAAAAAGAGTATTAAATAAGTCTCGTTATAAAACTATAAATGACAATATTTTGTAGCCATCACGTCTTACTTCGACCTTCATGTAAACATTACCACGCATACATATTCAGCCATATTATTCCAAACAATTCCATATTCCATATCCATTTTTAGGATGTATGTATAGTCCTTCAAAATACATATGTTCATTTTCATCAAATGCTGGCCATACACGATTAAGTATACTTGTCAAGTTTGCAGCGGACTTGACGCGGCATCCAGTAAACTTGACGGTGTACGCCCACGGTATGTCTATCTGGCCATATAGCTATCTCATGCAAACTGGATGCCGCATCAAGTCAAACTGTAAACTTGACAAGAACACTTGATCGTGTATGGCCAGCTAAAGACCATCAAACTTTTCTTAATTCAAAATGATCCAACGTTCAGTACTATTCAATGTATGGCCAACATTAAAATTCAAACGCTGAAGTGTTCCATTGTTGGGCCAACACAAGACATGACGCCACAATTTTATGTCGCTACAATAGTCAAACACAATACATTTGTCGTGTTTAAGTACTCTAAGCATTTCTTCAACGCTTGACGTTAACTCAGCGTTCCCTTTGAGCGTTGCGGCTCATGGTCCTCGGGTTACTGTCAGCTCTCAGTAGAGTTACTGCAATCATTGTCCGGTCGACACTGACAGGTGACGTGACCTCGCACGTCCAGGGAGAGCCAGGAGCCCTCGGAGCAAGGCCCGCGCGTGTGCAGAATGTGGCAAGTTGAGTTGAATGGCGCTGCGCCTTTACGGCTTGAACACGCGTCCACCTGGAACGTTTTTTGTCCCTTTAGTAAGTGTCAATTTAAGGTAATCGGTGGTAAGTACTACAATTACTAAGTATGTTAAATGAATGGATTAAATAATGAGTGAATGAATAACTTAATGAACTAAAGCTGTAGTTTTCACAGAAAATGTAAAACGATTTATGCCATCAAAAACATAACTTGTAGAAAAAACCAAGTCTCGCAACTCAGTTCTTCTACCGTTGTGAGATCCATGTAATACCAAGTCGGTTAATTTATTCAGTCCGTACTTAAGGTCCTTCTGTCTTAAGTTATTACGTAATTAGCTAACCTAATTATCTTACAAAGACCATATCAATATTAAAAGTCTTTTATGTTCTAGTAAATGGATGACTCATGTTCAGCTCCAGACGAGGGAACTCCTTAATGATTAGCAGCACAGTCACAATTTTGTTATATTATTCAATTGTTATACTGTTCCCTCACCTCCTTCCTAGAACAAACACCACTGCCACAAGCGCACACTCCGTTATGGCTGAGGCCGTCGAGCGCGGGGCGGGCCTCGAAGTCGAAGGCCACTACCTCCCCCGCGGGGCACGGCTCGGCGGTCCCCGGCCGGTAACAGCGTCGCCGCTCCGGAACGTACAGCCTGCCGCGAGCGCAGGGCACCTGGAATAGTCAATTCCATAATACTTCAATAGTGAAATGTAATTTATATGACATACCTACATGACATAAAATAAGTGGTATAAAATAATTTGATATAACTTAACTTAATTTAATTGATATAATTTATTTATTTTGTTCACTACTGAAACTAAACATAAGATACAATTTTTACCTCGTAGAACACTTATTCTGAAATGTGAAGAAAACCCATTATATCTCTTTTGGAACGCTATTCCTCGGTGCATTCGTCATATCAAGCCATCCATCACAAATCTGACTCAAGCATTTATTTGCTGTGAGGACCCATAACAGCTCTATACATCCCTGTGATTGGTCCATTTGATACGGCATACTTCTCTCTATAGTGCGTTTTACATAAGTGTGTACTAACCAACTACAATCCTATTGGAGATTTATCATCACAGATGTCTATGAGCGGCAGGAGATGGTGACACAGCAAGCTCATTTCCTATTCTAATCACATAAAAAATATTCGAGGATGAAGCCTAACATTGCCACCATTACAACCCATACCACTAACCAACCCATACCAACATTTGAGATAGTGCAATTTACTTTATCTAGTTATTTACTTTACCTATTAATTTACCTAATTCTTACCTTAGTACACCTTCCTCCTCTTGCAATCATCTCATCATGAGCGCAGGGCCCCCGGGTGTAAAGTCTGTAACAGGCGCCATCAGCGGCTCGCGCGTGGAACGCCTTACACTTGCACTCCGACCGCGATCCTCGGGAGGATACCTCCGAGATAGAGAACAGGTGCCCCTTGGGACACGGCCCGATTGAATCTGAGGAAGAAATGTGCCTGTGAAACCTCGGGAAATGTGGGCCGTGAATTTTATATATTATTTACAAGGCTGAGTGAGGGATGGCTTGGAGGGATGAGAGGAAATAAAATAATGTAATTCGTCGTATGATATATGGGTTAGAGTATCAGTAATTAGGGAGACTGCTTTCAAAAATAGACTAAAATATATTATATAACTTTAACATGAACTTATCTATATAAACATTAGATATTTAAGAAAAACAACCATAAAAATGGTGTTTATATTTTTAGTCCGTTTGACAAAGGTAGGCCATATAATATCTATGAGTATCCCTATGTGAATTGAGGCAGGTTACTGCTTAGTATTAAATAAATAAATAATTAGGCTCAAATCGCATATTCACTGATCAAGAAACCTGCCAGTCAACGCCCAGAGGGTCGCACCTTTTATAATCTTCTTCGGTAAAACATGATGAGTATCTTTGACCTCACGTTCGAAGAGTTTGATAAATTAAAAATTATTTAGGTTTAATATTATTTCTTTTAAATTACTTGAATATAATATTTTTTTAAGTTTCCTTATTAAATAAAAAATGTATATAAGAGAATCTATTCACATCAGTATGAATATCAATAAGGATTATTATAATAATCCGTTTCACAGACGCAGACGATCCTATTCTTAAATTTTTGTCAATTATTGTTAAATCACGACATATACGGTTATTGCTCACGCACGCTTCTTCAGGGCGTTTATTGATTCGCTCCGCGATTCAAAGCGACTTTTCAAGTTTTCACACAGACGTAACTTTTCTGATTGCTCAAGTAGGTACCTATATTTTCACGTCACATAAGATATGGTCATAAAATAGCTAGCATCACTGCTGGGATCGTCGTTTAATCTAGTTCCCACGACTAAGTGAAGCAATCCATTATTTATATCAGTGATTGTACAGACACTGGAAGAACATTCAAAGTTAATCTACTTTATAAAACGCTAACGACGACTGACTGTCACATAATGCACCACATACACAAATGGACCTAGAAACACGAAACTGTACAGGAGTTTCTTTGTAGAGCATATCACAATTCACATAGT
Source organism: Thymelicus lineola (assembly GCA_963932265.1). Classification (NCBI taxonomy): domain Eukaryota; kingdom Metazoa; phylum Arthropoda; class Insecta; order Lepidoptera; family Hesperiidae; genus Thymelicus; species Thymelicus lineola. Next base: position 3,484,677 of record OZ010687.1, on the reverse strand, counting down.
ACGGCACATTAAAGACTTGAAAAGAGAGAAAGTAAGCTCAAATAATCAGAGCAAAGTAACTGTAGTGTTTACAGAGTAAGTATTTTGTTATGTTATTGGATTTTGTACGCGTTAAGTTTGTACGAGTATAAGAATAAGCTTTGTTCGATTTACTTTTAACTTAGAATTTCCACTCCATTGTTTACAGACTACAGTACACGTCCAAGGAAATCCATTATTTTGCGGGCTAGTAAAAACAAATGTCCTTAAACGTTAGTAACAAGCACCAGCTAGTAAAAAAAAAATGCCTTTATAAAGGTTTTGATAATTGGCTCAATCCATTCATGGTCTGCTGATGATTAGTGGAGGGGTTTGTAGCCAACCCAGGTGTCGGAAGTTTTCATGCCCTCCGAGGGCCTCGGACATGGCTTAACGACTCTTATCTCACGTTATCTAACAACCGGAATCAATGGCTTAATGTGCCTTCCGAAGCATGGACGCGCTTAAGAAATTTTTGCCACTAGCAGTCACCAATCCAACTACGGATGACGCCTGCTGTAACTTTGTCGATCACTAGGACTCACACAAGGCGCCGGGCTATGAACGCTTAATATATTAATATAATATAAAATTTTAACAAAAAAAGACCGACTTCCTTTCCAATAACAATAAAAAGAGAATCATCGAAATCGGTTGGCGTGACATAGAGTTATTCGTTCATTTGTCGCGCACATAATTAATGCAAAAAAATAAGACTTCTATGGTTTTCTCATGGATGCCATTGTCAGGTCTCGCAAATTTATGTCAAATTTATGTGGGACCACATGACCTGCTTTCGATTAAAAAAAGAATCATCAAAATCGATTCACCCAGTCGAAAGTTCTGATATAACAAACATAAAAAACAGTCGAATTGAGAATCTCCTCCTTTTTTTGAAGTCGATTAAAAACAATTGCCTTTTGTAAGTTACCTAGTTCATAGCATCCTCCGGTGTCGTTATGAAAGTGCGGTAGATGGGTCTCGCAGCCGCACGTCCCGCCGGGCAGGAACAGCTGACCCCGCTCGCAGGGCCCGCGGGAGTAGTGCGCGTAACAGTTGCCGTCCACCGGCCAGTAGTGTGGACCGCCGGTTGGACACTGGAATATACAAATACAGAGAATTATTCACAGGTCCGGACGAACCAGATTTTGGTGATGTTTTAAGGCTCTTGAGAAAAGCCCTTTCTTTTAAAATTTATATTTGCCTGGATACAGCGGTGAAAGCAAAAAAAGCAAAGCAACAACCCATAATTGTCCCACTGCTGGGCTCGGGGTCTCCGCTCACAATGTGAGGGGTACAGGCCATAGTCTACCACGCTGGCCAATTGCGGATTGGTAGACTTCACACACCTTTGAGAACTTTATGGAGAACTCTCCGGTGTGCAGGTTTCCTCACGATGTTTTCCTTCACCGAAGCAAGCGGTGAAGATGATGCTAATCATTGGATATTTACTTGCCAGGTAGGACTTAAATATTGGTGCCATGGACAACACACAAAGAATTGTACACACACACCTAAAGCAAAAACGGATATTCATACTCATCATTCTAATTTCTGCCAATTTCTGCCTGCCTCTCTGCCTCAGAATTGAACCAAGAACCTATCGAATGGATGAACGAATGCCAACCATTACGCCAAATGCTTGCGAAATGAATAACTAGGTATTGTTTGTCTGTTCTTGTTTTTATTTTTTCCAGATATTATTTCAGTCTCTTTCCTACTTACGCTGCAATTGGCCAATCCATCAGCTCCGACGTCCAGCACGGTACCAGAGTAACAGGGCCCCTGGGTGTGCCTGTAGTAGCAGCGTCCTTCAGGCGGCCAGTAGAGCAAGGTCTCGTCAGCGCACTGCTGCGGCCTCACGCACATTCCCTGACGCTCGCTGGCATACAAACCAATAGATTACTCACTGGACACTACGCATAATGACCTTATTCTAACAAGGATGTGTTACGCAATGTAATAGGAAAATCAGAACCAACGGATTGGTTTTCGGTGCTTTCCTCAAAGATCAATTAGCATATTTTATGCATAATAAAAAACATTTTGTCCGTAATAGTATTGCAGAATTTTATTGCTAAAGTTTGCATTTCATTGGTTTGAAGAGACAACTATTTTAAGTAATAAGTTTATAATCACGTTATTGAGAATCTTTTTCGCTAATTAACCTTTGACTTCAAGCCACTTCAAGGTAAGAATCAATGATAATAAGCTTCTGTGATGCTTACCTACCCTCGCTTGTTGAACGACTCCTCGACAGGCGCGAAGTACTCCCCGGACCTGCACGGGCCTCTCTCGAACAGCTTGTGGCAGGTCGTGCTGTGTGGCAGTTGGGCCGTGCCGGGGGGACACTTGCACTCCGCCACCGTCCGGCCACCCCACCGGCCAGGGCTCAGCTCTTGCGTGTCAGGACATGGGTGACCTTTCTGGAATTCAGAACACGTAAAATTTTATTTAACTGTTTTGATAAAACTTTCATGACCACTTATATTGCGTCGAATTAAACTTTTCGGCAGATCAAGGAAAATTGTTGTAGAAGGAGGATGTGCTCTTGCTTGATGATGACGATGAGGCTTGAGGTAGTTGGATAAAAATAAGAAAATGTGTGCAATTCACACGTGGTAGAAGTGAAACTTTCCAAAATTTTGGTTTCAAGTTAATGAGATGAAAAAGCAATAAATCGAATCTTAAAGCAATAAATCGAAGCGCCATCTATGAATACAACTTAGCACTTTTTAAAAATCTATCTAGCAATAAAACGAATGTTCTATCTTATTCCTCGCGCCATCTATGAATACAACTTAGCATTTTTACTGTCTGTATAATCGGTTGGTCGATCGACAGAATGAAAGAATGAAATTCTTATTTTTTGTTGATAAATTCTTTGAAAATATTTAAAAGAGCATTTGAAATTATTTAAAAACAATATAAAAATAAAACTAAAAAAAAATAAAACTAAAAAAAAAGAAATATTGTGAGACGCGAACCTGCGCATCAGGTATTGTGTATCTACGTCCTGACCATTGAGCTACGGAGGAGTTTAATTGAATGACGAAATTAGCGGTTATATTATCTTACCTGTCGTTGCATCCGGTTTCAAATCACTAACGATTCTAAAGAAGTTTCACTTCAAAAATCTTGAGTTTCCGTCGTTAGGAGGGCACGTAAATCCGTCTATTCCAGTTTTTATCGTAAGACAACAGTCGTTAAGTGTTAGCTCCCAAGTCCAAACCCCTCCTCCAAACCGTACTGAAGCAGCATTGGAGTATGCTCTAGGCCTCCTTATTGGGAGAGACCCAAGCTAAATAATAGGCTAATTAATTAGTGAAGCGAATTGAATTAGTGTAGAAGCCATGCAAACAGACGCGGCTGTTAATCCTTTACGAGAAACTATTGTAATTTTTGTCGTTATGTCGTCGTTGAGTATACTGTATTGTCTCTAGATCTTTGCATTGCAACAAGCTATTGTATTACCGTAATGCCATAGGCAAATTTGATCAATCATTCGAATTTATTGTCGTGGGATTTGATATTGTTAACTATGGCCTGAGAACCGTCGACACTCAATAAGCCCTCCATCGATCAACAATTGAGCAACATAGAAAAATATTGTTTAGAACTGCTCAGTTTTGGCCAGCAGCGTCCGCTAATGTAATGTTACCAGTGTTACCAGCGACACTTTTGATATTAGTATAGTTCCGGGTTCGATTCCCGGCCAAGTATTATATTTATTTCACGGATGAATCTCAAATCATAACCATTGGTGAAATCGTGTGCGGACATATAAATAACGAATATCAACATAATATTTACTTTTAAAGAATAAACAAGTGAGTAATTCAAGATTTCGACCTACTTAAAGGTAGATAGATACCATTGCATAATCGACAATAAGTAGTAGTTATAATTCCAAAGGGAGATGTGGTGACACGGACCACGGCCGGGGCGGCGTACTAATATTTCTGTTATACATGTTAAACCGTTTGTATAATATTCCGGAAATCACGTTTGGGGCATAGTTTAAGACGTGTACTGCGTCCAAAATACTTATAGCCGAGTTAAAGCACACCAATATAGCTGTTAGTACTTAATATAATATTATATTAGGTCCTTACATATGAAATTGACGTTTTATATGGAAAAAGTAAAACGATTTTTTTTTATAAAATTGTATATTTAATCAATCGAAGTAGTACCATAATCATTATGATGTATACACTTTTGCCATTTTATAGACCAGGTGTTTCATTAATTGCATTGAGGAAAAAATTGTGGGAGCGAGAATCTATAAAATTTTAGAAGGCGGTTTGGATTGCCTCATCGGAATTGATTTTTTCCCTTGTAAGAAGTTGTCCAAATTACGATAAAAATTGTAATCTGTTGGAGTAAAGTCCGGGGAGTATGGTAGGTGTCGGAGATATTCCAGTCGCAGTTCCTCTAATTTAGCGACCGTCTGTCCTGAAGTAGCAGTGGGCCAGAACAATTGACCAGTCTCGGTTGTTAATAGCTAACTTTTCCATCATGATTTGCAATTGCTGATAATACAGCTCTGCCGTAATCGCCTGGCCAGAGCTTAGGAAGCTGTAGTGTATGAGTTTACCTTTTTCAAGGTAAACTTTCGCTTGGGACGTGATTTGGCCGTTTCTCCTGAGTTCAACTACTGTGATGAGCATTTACGATTATCATGCAGGGTCCATTTTTCATCACAAGTAACGATACGATTCAAAATTCCCTCGTTATTGTGACGGTTGAGTAATATAACGCAGCACTCAATGCGAGTTGTTGGTGTGGTTCTCTCAATTCATGCGGTACCCATTTCTCGAACTTTTTCACTTTTCCAATTTGTTTCAAGTGAATTTAATTGTTTTATAACTCACACCGAAGCCTACCGCTAGCTCTAACGTGGTTTGCGATGGATCCACTTCCACGGTCAATTCACCTGTAATTCTGCATTGTCAACTAAAGTCTCCGGTCGTCCACATGGTTTGTTCTGTAGATCCTGTAGATCAAAATTTCCAAAACGGAAACGTCGAACCAAAAACGTACCGTGCTCTTTTTACAATAGCTTCCTCATACACACCATTAATTCTTCGAGGTGTTTCTGTAGCGTTGGTGCTGCGGTGGAAAATTTTAATTTGGAATTCAAAATTAAACGCCCACTGAACGTTATGTACATGTGTTAGTATATTAAGATAGTTCGTTGCAAACGCCACATATTAGAGATCGAAGTGGCCAGTTCATCAAAACGCTAATTTCACATATAAGGACCTAATATTAAGCTTTAGAATGGCTCAAACACTTATTGACAGCTGATTTAAGTTGCCCAGTATTCATGACGAAACGTAAGTATCCTAATATCCTTATAAACGTGCGTAAAATGAGAATTCTCCCAGCTGGCAAGGATTGCTTACCGGTGCCTTCAAAACGTCGGCAGAATATCTATAGGATTGGCTTTACCTGCGTTCCTTATGTAACATAGAAAGAAATATTACATACGGTAACTTTGTTCCGTTTGATAAATTTCTATAATAACTAGTTCTATTTCTTAGTATTCATTTAAATAGAAATTGTTCCAAGCAATTCCATAGCATCTTTTCGATTACTGTAGTCGTTGGATCAAAATCATCTGGATCATTAATTAACATAATAATTATGGTTTTTACACTTTGCTGATATATAATTTGTTGCACATTAACAGTGACCAGAAAACAAGGTGCTTGTGAGTTGTGGTATTGTGTAAACCAATTATTCAGTTGACAATATAGTGGGACATTACTGGCATCATTTTATGATTGAAATTATTCATATTAGTGCACAAAATTCATTTTATTTCTTAAACAAAATTATATATAATAATAGTACACATTATGCTCGTAAATAATTACTTGACCTGTTGAGATAACAAATTATAAGACTTCTTTGTTTATCTGAAACAAAGAGGAAATTCTAGTTTTTATCTACATTTTTCGACAGTCGAATTACTTAACCAATTGCACAATTGAGCATCTGACTGAAGATCCTATGAAATGGGTAAGCTTAACACGAAAAATGTAATACAATATTGTTTCAAAAAGTTACATGTAAGCAGGGAAATGATGATAACACGAGTTGATTAAAAGATGACGTCTTGTTTCGAGTTTTAAATCGGGGACGGAGGGGCTTTAGGCCCTTTGGTATTTTTTAAGGTATTTTTTGTATTTTTTGCTTCTCCGAGGTGGGCGTAAACAGCGGTGACACAGTTTGAACTATTGTCGTTGTTTACGATCATAGGTATATGTTTATTGTAAAACTGTTTTTGTGACAAAAATAAATCTTTAAATCTTAAATCTTTGGCAGGGGGGCTCAGGAGGCGAAGCCTCGCTATACAAAGAACGCGCAACTGAATTTTTATGGCCATTAGTTAGGTCGTTGATTTTTTTTAACGTGGAAAAAGGAATTTAGGGATTTGATTAAATCTCGGGTTTCATCATTTCTCTGCGACACACATAAGCACACATTTGATACGATGACGTATAATTATGTACTTAAATTGTAAAGTATCATAAGCCCCTTAAAGGTAATAAAAACTTATTATTTGTAACAATATGTTTGACCTTTACGTGGGTAACTGAAAAAATTCAATAACAGGTATGGATGACAACGGTATGCAGCTACCAAATACTGGTTGCTCGTAGAATGTAGTCGTCAATGGCCTGAGTCAAGAATGAGAACTAATTAAACTACTAATGACTACGAAGTATATATTTCGTTTTATGGTTAACACGGTCGCGATGTACTGACAGTTTAATTGTATATGTATAATCATCCTCAGAAACAATATTTGATAGTATTTTTCGTTACTTTTTATTTTATTTCATTAATTTACCCAGTAACAACTTCAAAGGAAAAAAGGATAAACAAAAACTAGGCATTTCAAGACAAAAATGAAGATATACACATTTTCAAAAAAGCAACAGAAACTAAGTGCTGATTTAAAAAAATCAACACCTGTATCAAAAGAAACAAGAACATTATAATAATGTTTTTACAAGAATGAAGGTAGCTAACCAAATATCTAAAAAAACAATTATGCATAAATACCATCAATATTAAACTTAATAAATCCAAGTAATCTCAAAACAATGAACCCAAAGTCAAACGCGTTTTTCCGCAGTGAAAAAGTACGCTTGTTACGCCGCGCCGTTGCCTCGTGATGTGCATCACGAACGGTGGATATTGGGACTAGGATTGCTCGTAGTACGATTGGGATCGTCCTGTTGAGCATCGTCGGAATTTCTTGTGGTAACATAGGTGACCGAACATTGGTAAAATAAATATTTCCCTGGGACAGTTAACTGTACCACGGAATTAATATCAAATTCGATAGCTTAGCAAAATACAATCAACTTTAAGCTGCAATTGACCTATTATACAATAGATGATATGTCTTATACCATAGCTACCGATGTAGATATGTATTGGTATCTAAACTGTAGGAGTAATCGAACAGAGCCTGTACCGGTTTGTCCAACTTTAGTCCTACGGTTACACAATGGATAATCAGTCGTGACCCGTTCGAACACCATATGTACAGATACATAGATAATAATATGGAAATTGTAGCAGTATTCGGTCACAACACATACCGGTTTGTCCAGTCAAAGTCAAAGTCAAAGTCAAAGTCAAAATATTTTATTCATATAGGTATCACTGATACACTTATGCACGTCATTTTTTGGCTTTTCGGAAGGTGCTTTATCGTGGAGGAGAAGAAAAGCCTAAAGAAACTCCTCAGCACATCTTTTAAAAAAATATTACAAAAAAAGATAATAATACAAAAGTATTTACTATTCTGAGCGGAACCGGTTGCAGAGCTGGTCATTTCCATGCGTCTTTGTCATTTAAATACTCGTCTACACTATAATATCCCTTGCCTAACAATTGTGTCTTTACACGTTTTTTGAAAGTTTCTATTGGCAAGTCACGTATTAATTTTGGGATTTTATTATAAAAATGTATACCAAGCCCTATGAAAGATCGCTGCACTTTACTTAGGCGGAACGAAGGCGTAACTAATTGATGCATTCTTTTCGTATGGCGATTATTAATATCAAAATTTTGTTTATACGCGTTTATATTCTTCCGTATAAAAACTACATTGTTAAAGATATACTGGGAAGCTACTGTAAGTATACCTATTTCCTTGAACTTTTCACGCAAAGATTCCCGAGACCTAAGTTTATAAATAGCCCTAACTGCCCGTTTCTGGAGTATGAAAATTTGTTTTATATTGGCTGCTTTGCCCCACAGCAAGATGGCATAAGACATAACACTGTGGAAATAAGCAAAATAGACTATCCTAGCAGTTTCGACGTCTGTATACTGCCTTATTTTCCTGACAGCAAAAGCAGCCCTACCGAGTTTTGTCGCGAGATTTGTTATATGTGGGCCCCATTGAAGTTTACTATCTAAGGTCACCCCTAAAAAGACCGTCGATTCCTCCATATGCAATGTTTCGTTATTTAGTTTAAGAGATTTGCTGACTTTTTTAACATTAGGTAGCACAAACTCTATACATTTCGTTTTTTTTGCATTTAATAGTAAATTATTGATAGTGAACCAACGCGATACATGCGAAAGAGCACTATTTACGTCGTCGAAATTTACTTTATTCCTTTCACACTTAAATATTAGTGATGTATCATCAGCAAATAGTACAATATCCGCTTGGTTCTTTACATAATGTGGTAAATCGTTAATGTATACCAGAAAAAGAAACGGGCCCAAGATCGAGCCCTGCGGTACACCCATCACAGCCGGTGACCCCGATGACTTAATATCGTTTATGCTGACTTTTTGTATTCTATTACTCAAATAAGACGCGATCAAGCTAAGGGCCTTGTTTTTTATACCATAGTGGCCAAGTTTAAACAGCAATGTTTCGTGCTCAACACAATCAAATGCCTTAGATAAGTCACAAAATACTCCTATGGCATTATGTGACGCCTCCCATGCTTCAAATATATGCTTTAATAGCCTAGCCCCGGCATCGGTTGTACTACGGCCTTTAGTGAAACCGTATTGCTCAGGATGTAATAATTTATTATTGTTGAAATGGGTTAGCATTTGATTCAATATTATCTTTTCGAAAATTTTACTAAGGGTTGGTAAAACAGAAACTGGTCTATAGTTATTAAGATCAGTTTTTTCACCTGTTTTAAAAAGTGGAATGATTTTGCTGCATTTCATAAGATCTGGAAAGATACCTAGATCTATACATTTATTAAAAACTACGACCAAATATGGAGCTATAATACCTATAATATGCTGTATTATTTTCACCGAGATGCCCCACAAATCACCCGTATTCTTTACCTTCAGAGACTGAAAGGCCTTAATTAAGTCTCTAGCGGTTATATGTTGAAATTCAAATAAAATATTACATTCATTAATATGATTTTTTAATATAGAAAGTGCTTCCGTCGGTGAAGAAGCTAGTGAACTGGTTAATGTTATAGGAATATTACGGAAGTGATTTTCAAATTCGCTTGCCACGTCTTTATCAGCACTGATTATATTATTATTAATCAATAATTCGTAATTGAAATCACAGGACTTTGCGTTACCGTTCTCACTGTTAATTATATTCCAAGTGGTTTTTATCTTGTTATCCGAATTAATAATTTTGTTCTTTATGTACATTGATTTCGCCTGAATACAAACAATTTTAAATATTTTAGAATAATTTCTCACGTGCTCCTGGAAAGTTGGAGAAAAATTGTATTGTTTCTCGGCGTAAAGGTCATACATCCTGTTCCTACTTTTATAAATACCTACAGTAGCCCAATCACTAAATTTACTATTTTTAGCTAGATCTACATACTTAAACTTGAATATTTTATTAAATTCGTTATTTATGTTATTAGACAATGTGTTATATAGTTTTATTGGATCTCTTTGTTGTAATGTTAACTGCGTTTGCATTTTCGAGTGGATTTTTTCTTTAAAAGTTGAAATCTTATTTTTAGTTATTGGTCTACATTTTATTATTTGTTTTTTCTTAGTGACTGAATTATACAACGAAATTTTTTGTCCGCAGTGGTCTGACTTCAACTTACTGAATATCTCTTTATTTAAAATCTCACAATTGCAAAAGATATTATCTAAACAAGTAGCTGTAGTTTCAGTTATTCTGGTTGGCTCATTGAATAATGGATTTAAATTAAAGCATTTAAACAAACTTAGTAGCCTAGTAGCCATAGTACTATCTGATAAAATGTCTACGTTGAAGTCGCCACATATCACTAATTCTTTTCTAGAAACACATAACCGTTTAAGTACATCCTCCAATGTATCTTCAAAAATAGTAAAATCACCAGAGGGGGGTCGATACGCGCAAACTATAACAAACCGCTCCAGTTCCACACAGGCCAGTTCAATAGTGCGCTCAATAGAAAGACTAACAATGTCTTTACGATCTTTACAAGACATATTGTTGTGCACTAATATTAGTGATCCACCATGAATTGCAGTCTCTCTACAGAATGCACTTGACAATTTATAATTACCTATACTGACAAGATTTTGAGTGCTTGGTAACCAAGTTCCGAGTTTCGTCTGTGCTTGTAAAGACCGTGACCGTTCTGGCCAGCCCACTGACCTACATCGAGTTGCAAATGTTTCATAATGTGAATCTATGTAGCTTGTCAGTTCTCGTTCCATAGTTATAGATATGTAAATGTATTCAATATTTAGATGTACAAAGATGCTTTGTTACTTACGTAACTTCATATTATGATAACTTGTATCACGTAACATAGCTAAGAAGACTATTTAATTATTTTTTTCTGTTATTTATATTATTATTTTTATACTTACTAACAATGACTCTAGCCCTAATTGATCGAGACATTTTAGAGTTTATCAATCAATCATCCCCTATTTTTATACCTTTAGATTAGGAATAAAAATTTCAAAAACAAATGGGACTGCTGCGTCTGCGTCTGCGTCTTAATGAGTAATCCTTATTTTAATTCTACGAACCTTATATATTGTGTAGCATTTTCCGTCCGTTGGCCAGTACAGCATGAGCCAGCCTCGAGGATGTGCAGCACAAGGGTTCCGTCTCACATCCGCCCATGGGGGTGGCAACACTGCCGCATGGCTGCCGCACAGCAATGCTACCAACCACACCCACACAGCCATATCTTCCTTAATTGTAACTTCAAGTTATCTATTTCACACACCACATCATTGTTTAAACACAGTCCAAAATTAACACACTTAATTGGTTCATAATTCACTTCCACGTCTATTTACTCGTATATTGTCCAATTCACCAATTCTTGCATGTACACAGTACATAATGTTCCGTCATTTACGTTCCGCTAGCTTTTATTAGTCTTTAAAAACGGATCATTCACGTAATAGACTAAGCTAAAACCATGTAACTTATATGTAATGTTTTATGAAAAAGTACATAAACCGTTTTAAAACGCACCTCGTTCATTAAAGTTATCATTAAAAACGGTAAATAGTGTTACGGTAACATAATGTATTATGATTTCCTTGTTATGTTATGTTACGCATCTCACGGTCGCCGCATTGTTGGGCTAAGTGCGGCAAATTACGGCAATCCGCAGTAACGGTGTCTAGTTACCGTTTGATGTCTCGACCGCTACAGAAGTGTCGAAATAGACTACAATTATTAACCCAGTTACTGCTCAGATTACGTACAAACCGCTTCGCCTGGCCCGCCGTTAAATGGCGGGCTCTGTCTTATACGGATCGTTAGAGCATGAAGTTGGACGCAAAAAACAGACGCGCAAGAAAGCCATCAATGTTTGACCATACAAAAAGATTTTGAAGTATTTCCTGTGTCATAAAAATTGACCCTGATGTGGCATCATGAACATAAACAGAACCAGGCCTGGCGCACTCCTCACTTTTGGCATAATGTTACAAGTACATGCCGCGTTCGACGTGTCGGGCCAATTTCAGAAGGGCTGCCACGCTGTATCATACATTCGGAATCTATCACACATGTCATCTCAAACAAAAAATACAACCCTGACGTTGTCAGAGAAGATAAGAGTTATGATCAGAAAGAGATGCAAGGTCTAGATGTCAACGTCTGTTGACGATTAGCTCTGTGCGACCTGAATTACACTTTATTGTGTCGGAGCAAGAGTCGCTATTTATTTAAATGTTTTTGCGGAGTGACTTCTGTACCAGTAGGTACTATTATATATTCTGTGATAGAACCACTAGAACAAATTATGATGAGGTATGCATTTCACTGTGCATATTTTACATGCTTGCTTTTATTGCAGATATTTTGGATTTAGCAAACTATATCACTTGGTGGACTATTAAAACTGTGGTTGCTAAACAAAATCTACTTTTAAACGGTTTTCCGAAGAAGAAAATATATTTATACTTCTGCCATGTTATGGTTTTAATTTTTCAACGAGATTAAAGTTTATTGCGAGAAAGAAGTCTTGTTAACATGTGCATGCATTTTATAATCATACACCCGAAGCGCGAACTTTATTGCTGATAAAAAGTTAAACTGCAGATTTAATTACAATAAGTAATCGGCTATCAGCCAATCCGAGGCTGTGGCATCAATATTCTCACAGTTAATACGGAATTCGATACACATAAATTGTCAAAATTTACATGATAATACCCGATATCATTACGTTGTTGGTTACTCACGAAATTATAAACGCCATGGAAATTAACTCGAATATACAATTATATTATTATATTATTCAGATACTTTCCAAAGTAAAGATCACCATAAAATCATTTTTATTGGATAAGTATGTAGTTACGTTACAACTACCTACTGTAAACCAGAGTTTTTCAACCTTGGAGTTGGGATTCGCGTTGCTACGCCGCCGCCGAGACGCGGGCGAAAAAGGGGTGGTTTTAGGGGTCTCAGACAAAAAAAGACAAGAGTCATAATAAATAATGTTAATGCAAAGATTATTTGTTAATTGAAACACAGAGAGACAAAATAAAATGTGTTGTTTAAAATTACCGCAACAGTTTTATTTAGCGCTGGGAGTTGCTAAATGTTTTATTTAAAGGGTTCGCGTGTTAAAACGCTGAAGAACACTGCTCTAATTGTTACGTCACACACGGTTACTGTGTCGGTCGTGAGATAGATCGCACGCATCGTTCTCGTTAGAAAAATGTAGCAAATTACTCTACACTTGCGACACACCCGATCAATCACAATCACCACGGAATAGAACTATCGGCATCAGAACAAGAACTGTGACATGTTTTTTGTTGTCGCCAACCATTACGCAAAAATCACTCGTTCTTAGATATGAGGTTTTTAGACATAGGGCACTTATTATTCCGCAATACGTGGGCATTTGTACTTTTGATATAAATTAGGTGATTAAGAGATTATTAACTGTTTCTTGATCCAAATAAATGAAAAAAGCCGCAATCCCAAGAACCCGTAGCTTTATTCATATTGTTATTTTATTTAATTCGCTTAAAAATTCAATTTCAAAAAATACTTTGTTAGCCTTCATCTAAGGCCTATGATGTGGAAAACCCCCACAATAAAGGTAACAAGCCATAGATTTATTTTAACATGGCGAGTAACCCATTCCGATAGTCCAAATTCATGCGAATCCGATTTCATCATAAAAACTTTAACATCTACCAAAACATAATATATGGTCTTTCGATATTTTTTCCTCTTACAACATAATATATATCAAGTTCCATTTAATTTATTAGATGAACGGAATGCAAAACGTTGTATATTTTATTATCATAACATAATAATATGTTGTAAGATGATCTTCATTAATCAAATAATATCAATGCCCGATGTCGTGATAAGATTAATTAATTCCTCATATCGAGTATTAAAATTGTCGTATTTATTGATCTGAGATTGACTGTTAATTGATTGTAAGCCCAATTGGGATGTTGACACTAATTATAAATTAATATAAATTTATGTCTAAAATATTAGTGGTAACATTTAAACGCCTAAAATATGATTCTTTTATTGAAATCAATCACAATAAATTAAATATCATTAATTTAAAATGTTAAAAATTGTACTCACTGACACGTGACCTCAAACGCCATTTTGAGAATATGACGTCATTGGAACAATTTTATATGGAAATTCAACAAACTTAGCAGACAGATAGTATTGAATATCGTTTAGTGACGTCACGTGACGTTTTTGGTGGGAAATTTGATAATGATTTTTATTTATCAATTTTTGTTTTTAAATTGAAGATTATTATTTTTATAATATTTTTTTCGTGAATATTAAGGTCATATCTATAAAATAAAATTGAATCCTAAAATTAGTCAACATCCCTATTAGAAATATACGCCATTTATGATTACTATCCTTTTCTGCACGTAGTTTTCCCCTTGACTCCTCCATGTCATTCAAATAAAAGTAACCAATATTCAATTTATTTCTTTTAAAATTTCAAATTCATTAAAAAACCGACTTAACAAGTTAATTAAACAATCATTTAACAAACTTTTGCACGTTGTCGTAACATCACTTTTAATTGACTAATTAGTAAATAAGTAGTTAATACATATATAAAAACTACTTAGGCGTTACTTAATTCTGTAATAACTCTATTAACATACACTTGTTATTGTAATATTGTACCTGTAATCTATGTCTATGACTTTTAAAACTGCATGAACAATATACACATAATCATAGTGTTTCGTCATGCACCGTCAATGGTAAACGTTTGCTGCTATGATCGATCATGCATCGAACGTATAAAACCCGGAATAAAAAACCGAGGCAAATCAAGAATTCTGTTAAATGTGAAAATTATACGAGGCAATTATTCATTTGTTCTACAGTACGAGTGTTTTTAACAATATGAAGTTAAATAATGGCTGGCCGGTTACAAAAACACTTTGTATAATCTCTATTCTAATGGTAATGACTTTAAGTTATTCAATTTGTCCCATTTTTCAATTTTCAGAGCACGTTTGAGACATTAAACTAATGAATATTATGTTTTCTCGTGCTTTTATTACGATTTTATAATTAAAATTGCTCTTTACATTTAATTTACACTAACGGAAAACAAGGTTATATTACAAATAACAAATTAAGTTTCTGTGTTTAAGTGAGCTTATTTTTAAAGGTAATCATTAGGTAAATATTATTATATATTTCTTTATTTTTTCCAAATTAATGTAACCTTACAACTTAAACTGAATGGATGTTCTGTAATCAAAAATAAAATAGGTATATTCTTATTCCTAACAATACGTGTAGAAAAGCTTATTTCAATAAAAGCTCCCGATTTAAAGATATTAGGAATAAAGTCCTGTTGAAGCGCACATAAGTATAATATTTATTTACTTATTCTTCACTTTTTGAAATGTTAAAATAAAATGTACCCGTAACAAATAAAAGTTTATACCTAGGTTATTTACATATTTATTTTCAGTAAGTACCTATCAACCATTCTGAGTGAATTGTAATCATAATTACGAGTATATTGCAAAATTCATTATCATAATTCTTTAATATTCAACTTGCCACAAGATACTAATTATGTACAAATATTTCTTAATCGTTTTATTCATCTTTACCGGATTGGCCTGAATTGACCAAACAAATCATCAATGAATTTTAAGTTATTTTTAGATCACCTGGGTGCATACATGGTGCATGACACCTGGGTGAAATAACTCAGGTGAATAAAGTCGACGGTACCTTATTTTTTTTAATTTCAAACATGAAACAAAATTTGTATTAAAATGCTAAGAATTTTAAATAATATTCAAGGTTACTTACACATTTCTTTTAAAATTTTGAATAAGGTAAATACAACCAAATTTTATTCCAACAAATTAAACTATTTTTTTTAATTTCGAACAGATTTTTTAGATTTCCGAATCAGTCACGTTATTATAAAATATTTTAAAAGCGCATTATTCTAAGTTACGAGCGATAATCTATTTAAAACGGTTTATACACTGTTATCACACACGTGAGAGCGTGTGTGTGTGAGGTAGACGAGCCTCACGCCGTCCGAGTCCCGTTCGCGACTGAGAAGTCTGAGAACTGAGTCTGACTTTGAGACTCTGAGTACAGTACTGAGTGCCTCGAGCTTTCAACACGGCCGTGAAGCTTACGCTATTACGTATCGAATGCAAGTTGCAACTGCTATCGTCGAGCTTTTGGTCTCTATTGAGATGAGCTTTTGAAAGATAAAAAAAAAAAATAAAAAAAAAATAAGATTATTTAGGAATTAAAAATTAATTTTCTGATTTAGGAAATAATAGTTTATGAAAAATTACCAGACAACAATTAAAAATGAAAAAATATGTTACATATTTCAGTGATAATTACCTTCTCTTGACTTTTACTTCAACATGGTAATGACCAACTAAAGAGCACGGGTCTCTTCTCCTGAGGAGGCCTAGAGACGAGCATATTGCACCACGCCATGCCACCGTAAAGTGTATTGTTGCAACCATTACCATTTATCTGCGAGTACTTTACTAGATAAATAACTAAGTATAAAATAGTACAGGTATATCTAATATATAAAATTTCCATGTCACAATGTTAGTTACCGTACTCCTCCGAAACGGCTTTACCGACTTTTACCAAATTTTATATGCGTATTCAGTAGGTCTGAGAATCGGCTACTATCTATTTTCCATATTCCTAAGTGATAAGGGTTGTTCACCCTTAAATATATTTTTTTAATTTTTCGACGAAATTTTTTGTTTTATTTTTTTATAATGTGGCATTAAAAATACATACAACCCTAAATTTTTACTTTTTTATCAGCAACCCCTATTTTTTTATGGCCATTTTAGTAATTTAATCATTTTTCATCCCGCTCGATAACTGATCAATTGTTAGGCGATACGAAGTTCGCCCAGTCAGCTAGTAGTACTTATAAAAATTACTTAAAAAATTTTTTAACTACAAAAATATTTGAGATTGAAAAAAAAATTCTTCCTAATTTATACTTTCTTTCCTTTTTTTAAAACTACTTTATTTTAATTTGAGTTATTTCTCCATCGTCCAACAGGTACGTAATAAGACCACAATTTGACCACGACAGGCTTTTGATAAAGCAAACAGGGCCCTTTTGACGCAACCTTGTTGATTTTGGTCATTAACATATTCAATAACTTGCTTTTTATATTTCTAAATCCCAGCACGGAATGTTTATTTGCTTTTACTCGTATTTGAGACGCTTCACACGTTTAAGCTTCCTACGTCTTGACTGCAACCGGTAATAGGCAATTGAATCCTGACAATGCGCAGCTGATAGTAATTTTTATATGGTTCAGGGCTTGAAAGTTATTAGTCGACGCGGCAGCTGGAAATCTTAAGAATACAATACAATGATGTTTAAATAAATATAGATATGTTATGCCCTTACAAATCAACCGAAAAATCTGTTCCGATGTCCGCAAGGCACGCTTTATCGCTTTATCGCACGTCCTTATCGCTCTCGCGTCAAAACTACATCACTATCTCTTTCTTCACCTGAATATGAGTTCCCAATTGGGAACTTTTCGAGTCATCACAACGCGCGCGCTTATGACATATCTGCCTCTTTTTAATATATAATATCATTGATACAATAGGTGTCCGCTAAGCTTCTGCTATACCTATTGTATACCTAAGCCTATGCTTAGAACCTTAGCGCAGCTAGTCGTTAAATTCCTGTTTAGAAATGAATATTGGTATCTACTTTCCAAAACTGATGAATAATGTACCAGCTCCTACTTATAAATCTTATAATGCACTTCTTACAAATAAATAATCAGTTTAATTAAGATAATGGAGTTATCCATGATAAATCGCGCATCTGTGAGTTGTCCAAAACACCACAAAATTAAAATACATATAAAAGTAATAAATAGAGTCAACAGAATTTAGGGTTATCGCCACATACCTTGCATTTCACAATGGGTTCGTCATTTGTTTATTACGAGTCGAGTTGTGAATCACAACTTGCGGTAAATAATTTTCAAGTTATATTTAATTTGATGAATGATTTGAGATTTTTATTCCAAAATTCATATTGTTTTATTACACCTGTTATTATTATTGTACCGATTATTGTATTATGACGTCGCTTATTACTTTCCGTTGCGGTTTTAACGTTATTTGTTAATTTCTTCAGGAAAGTTTATATGTAGCTATATTGTTTTACATTATATAAAATTATATGAGAGAAATCCCCATCTAACAAATGGGCTCGTAATGGTTTGCAATTGCAATTTAATACATAACATGCATTTGCAATTTAAATTTCCTGTAAACATATATTTGCAAAATGATCGAAATTGCGAAAAAATATTTTCTTTAAGTTAGCTTTACATGACACATGTAAAGAGTTGGTATTTCCAAATTCCCAAAAAAAATGGGTCCAGTCCACGATGAGTAGGTACAATGATATTTTAAAACTATAGATACGTCATGCCCTTACAAATCAGTCAAAAAATCTGTTCCGAAAAGAGCTACAACACACACCTTTATCTTTTATTTCACTACACCAATCACACTACAATAATACGCGAAGGCATTTTAACGTTGTATGTCTAATCTCAAGCACTTCTGACAACTGCAGACAGAGCGACTACGAACAGACGAGGTCAATTGACTGCTCTTACGATCTTCATCTTCGGCGCGCTAGTGACATATCTACCTCTTTTTTACTTATAATATCATTGGATGAGTAAGTTAAAAACAATGTATCACTCCAGATGTCTACTACTCAATACTCCACCTCAATTAATTTTATAAAACGCTTCATAAAGCGTGACTAGAACAACAACAAACAATGGATCAGGCCACGGAAGAAGCAATTCTTCCAATGTCCCAACCACATTACCGTCATGAAACTCACGACCGAGTGTTCGCTGGCGACGGGTCGGGCCGCGGGCGCTCGCCCACAAATTGCCTGTCGTCAATCCTGTCGTTAAAACACGCTCACGAAGGTCTGATCATGGTGCGGTAACGAACCTTGGACGGTTAAAGGCCAATTTCTTCATTTTTTTCACACGGAACGATAGATGGTACAGACTCTAGAAAAGTGAATTTATTCACTAATTAGCTACCTATATCCTACATATTTGGTTTAGACTAAGGGTTCTTTTTGTCAATAGCAAACGAATGAGCAGGACTATCTACTGGTAAGACCCTCCAATACTACAAGTACAACCGAAACAGACGAAAAATAATCCACGGTTGAGTCTACAATCTACAGTAATAGGTAACCAGCCATGCAGTTAACCTCTACCTCTAAAAGTATACGAAAAATACCCCTAACAAGATTAAGTGGGTGTTGTCTGATTAAACATTGTAGTACATAAAAACCCAGTATCCTCAAACAAGAAGGACTGTTCACCATAGCTTTATCCTTTGTTCAACTGAGTACACCGTCAACCGGGGATATTGGCTTGGACTTAAGAAGCATAGAGCCTTTTCCATATCTACATATACATATCTCTCTATAGGCATTAGGATCAAACCTCGAGAGAATCTAGAATTTTTAGAGTTGATACTTGGTCGCACACCACTTCTTGGACATTATCTCCACTTACCATCAGGTGGGATTATTATCAAAATATTATTTAAAAGTATAACTTAGGTGCCTTAACATTATAACAGCTGCTGCAATAAAATATTGCTATGATGGCCTGGCCTGATACTATTACCAATACATCTTAAAAGTATGTCAATACACTACCCTGGCTCACTATTTGGTTCCTAAGCGTCTCGTTACTTTTTCTGTAATCTGCATTGAAGTATTATTACTAGCGTATAGAACCGACACCGCGACGGCACCGCGAACACTATGTATGTCCCAATGCTTTGGCGCCACGTGGCTTCAATCTTCAATGGATTCGTTCGATTTTGAAATGAGAATGGAGGCTCAATTTTGAAAATGGAACCTCCCGGGCGGGACACACATTTTGTTCGAGATGTCTGTTCTATGACATTATACTTCAATGGTAATCTGTAACATTATCGGTCTGTATAATTCACTCGCGCCTACGCAGCTACGCCTCTCTCTATACAGTATACGGTTCCTTAGAGACGGTATGATAGGTATACTGTCTGCGCGTGCATGTGCTACTCGTATAAACAACCGCAGTTGGGGTTCAACTTCCGACATCAACCTTATCAATATTACCACTATTATGCACTATTATATTATTATCTTCTGTGGTATTACGTAGTACTCGCAGTTACGTAACGCTTTGCCTCCGATGGCATTGTCATTTCTCTCGGTAAGACGAAATAGGAAAATATTTGATGATTTTGTAAAGTTTTTTTTTTAAATAAAAATCTATACAAATAAATAAAAATGCAGTGTCTGTTTGTAATATTGGATTTATACACGTCACATATACCAAAACAACGATTTTTACATTTTTTGTCTGTCTGTTTGTTTCGGCTAATCTCTGAAATGGCTGGACCGATTTTGATGGGACTTTCACTGATAGATAGCTTATGTAACAAGGAGTAATTTAGGCTACTTTTATTTTAGAAAAAATTAGTTTTAGAAAAAAAAACGCGATATGAAGTTCGCTAGTAATTAAATATTTTTAATAGAACTTCCTAGCTTACAAACTAAGTTGCAAGTAACAGTGTAACTTGAATTACGATATCAATAAATCTGGATAACGAGCGTCCAAGTAGATTGCTGTTACTAAATGGCCGTTTCTTCATCCAACGACACGATAACGACATCTTATGTATGTACATGTATGTATTGTGTACATAGTACATACACACACATGGAAGTTTTTGTATGTTTATACAAATAAATAAAATTGGAGGGTCTATTTGTAATATTAAAATAGCGGTTATTGTAATATTACAAACAGAGTGCATAAGTGCATAAGTAACATATACCAAAATAATTTTTTTTACAATTTTTGTCTTTCTGTCTGTCTGTCTGTTTGTTCCGGCTAATCTCTGTAATGACTGGACCGATTTTGACGGGACTTTCACTAGCAGATGTAACAGGAGTAACTTAGTCTACTTTTATTTTAGAAAAAAAATATTTTTAGAATATAAGAGGACCAATGAAAAATTTAATAATAAATTATCGTAAACTCTCGTAAACTCTGCGAACTGAACAATGATTTGTTTGTTAAATACCACGCGGACGAAGTCGCGGGTAACAGCTAGTACATAATATAATCAGAGTGAGCCTTGCTTCCGACACGATATCGTGTCGTTGCGCGTTGCCCAATGAGACAGGGTGCAGTACGATTTCATAGGAACATGCCTCTACTACTGTCGTTGCCTGCATCATGCGTATCAAATCACCGAAATCATAAAATTGTGTCGTTATCGTGTGTTCCAAAGAAGAAACGGCCATTCCTGACGGTGACGGTCACTGACGGTCGTTAGAGTTCCACTATCGGGTACCGTTACCCGGCCGATCGGACGGTCCAATGCCGATAGCTGTCCGTATCGGACGCATCGATCTTGAAGCAGTTCAAGCTACGATAGAACAGGAAGTTTAAATTCGTTTCATACATTGAATAAAGCCGCATAGTAACTGATCGACGTCGATACAATGTATTTGAGCAAGAAGAATAAAATTTTCTCGTAAAAATTATTTCACCAAATAGATAACCGTCTAAGAAACAGTCTGCGAAAAACCTATCCCACCAAAAACATAAATGTAAAAAAGGAGAGCCAAGTTCAATACAAAAAATATGCTTGGCTGTGGGCTTCGCCGCAAAAAGAATGGAGATCTAAATGAGTGCCAAGTTCTATGTAAAATCGAAATATGTATTTATAGGAACAAAACAACATTATGAACAACTGTTAAACTCTATTTCTTTGCTTTGTTGGATACCTATAACAACTCCTGTTATTTAAAAAAATGAGATCTTAAAGTAGGTTAGATTTGACTTGGCCAGTTTTCATTACATCAGTCATTTTATAAAGTTATTCAACATTTTAATTCTGATAAAAACTGGCCAAGTCAAATCTAACCTACTTTAAGATCTCACTTTTTTAAATAACAGCAGCTGTTATAGGTATCCAACAAAGCAAAGAAATAGAGTTTAACACTTGTTCATAATGTTGTTTTGTTCCTATAAATACATATTTCGATTTTACATAGAACTTGGCACTCATTTAGATCTCCATTCTTTTTGCGGCGAAGCCCACAGCCAAGCATATTTTTTGTATTGAACTTGGCTCTCCTTTTTTACATTTATGTTTTTGGTGGGATATCATTACTTTTTGTAAAGAAAAATATACCCTTTCCACAAATCTTAGAGACTAAATTGACGTTTCATGGGTCACCAGTTTCGGGTGTAAATTAAATAGTGATGAACATAAACCGGAAATTGAACCGGAAAAACATTAGCTTTTACGGTGAGTCGAATATTTGTATGATTATTGAAGAGTCCCTAAAACTGGTATAAAAATAAGTTTAAGCAACTATATTATCATATATAATTATATTCATAATATATTTACCCTGATTAACTGAATACAAAAGTTATTCTGCTTAGAAGAACGAGTATTTGATTATGGTTATATTCGGTATACAGCTAATTTTATACTATTTAGCCGAGTACTAAATATCTAGATAAATATGACAAACAGGCGATTCTCACACTGCTCCACGCCCCGCCACACAGCGTAGATCTGCCTTACCGTGCATTGTTTTAATGGTGTACCAAAGTATATCAGCTTCTATGGAAAACACGCATGGTTTGTTGCGTTGAATGTGTTGTACATTACAACGACTTTCCGCGAGGGACAGCAAAGGGAAAAGTATCCGTAAAACGCGTAAAAATACGGATGGGGCTGCGGTGCGGTCTACAACAGCTATGTTCGAATATCTATTTGGCGGAAACTAGCGCCATTAATTAGGGTGGCATAACTCAGCAAACTTCACTCCGTTTACAACAGCCATGTTCATATATCTATTTGTCACAAACTAGCGCCATTTAGAAATGGCCATTATTGGGACCTCTATTTTCTGTAAACAGCTGGAAACTTTTTCTATTTTTCCTGCATGTGAGATGGCCCTCGTTCTACCTCAATACTCCATGCGCTGAAGTATGCCATATTGAGCCCCACGTGCACAGAGGCCTTAGTGCGAGTTTTATGTGACATAACGGGCTCACAATGTAAATGCGAGTTTGCTAAGATTTGTATGGGACCGAAGCTTTTCTTTTCACTGCCGCTAGATGGCTCTGCTTTGGTCCCATACAAACTTTGTATGGGGACACCACTTATTTTTCGACTTTTTTTATTTTTTTGATTTTTTCCTACGTTTCCACACAATTACCGAGCTGGATTCCAAATTTCATACTTCTAGGTTATCTGGAAGTAGGTTAGATTTAGGTACTATATGTCAGTCAGTCAGTGCTAAAATTTACGACTTTTTGACCTTCATATCTTTGTAACCGTTTGAGCTAGCTTCATGAAATTTGGGCTTCTGCATGTCCTTATGGATATAATCAAACACACGTAGTTTTATGTGTTTACGTTAAAGAGGTTTTGAGTTATAGAAGGGTCAAAAGTGGCACCAAGTGGTTCGTGTAATATTACACTCGGCGCTGGCTAGCCAGTTCCTTTGCTTGAACTTGGCTTGACACGCTGCCGCGTGTCTAGATAACAAAATCTCCTTAAACTAGGTATGACTTTTCTTCTGTTCCCGATCCTAAACTCCTGGAAGGATTCCTACTTCCGTCAACTGTACTTACATCAATTTACAACAATAAAGTTTAAGAATTGATAACAAATTGACTGTTCGGTAATGATCAGATTTTTAAATAATTTGTTCATTACTTAATATAATAATATTGCTTATGGATCAGCCAATGAACTAATATACTAATACATATTCGTTCACTGTCATCAGCAGACGGACAATACGGCAAAAGCGATGCAAATATTTTCATCGCATTTTCCACAGAATATTTGTGTCTAAATTGCACAATACGTCTATGAATTTGTTCTGAACCTGAACTTAATTATGCACTAATATTATTACAAGATACTACTGTAGCAACTACCTAATGTTACATTGTATCTACCGTGTGATACATACAAAACAAAACATTGCTTCTACAAGCGGTAGATGACTTTGAACTACCGTTAACGAGGCTAAAAAACGTTAAGATGTCGCAGCTACACGTCAGTTACACGGTGGTCGATTGCAAGCGATCTCCGCACCGCACAACGCAAGCCGCACCGCACACCGCACCGCACCGCACCGCACCGCACACCGCAGCGGGCTGGCTGCGTACTGTTAAAGTTTAAACCAGGTTGATCAACCTTGCCCGCCCGTACAAAAACTGCCATATCGACTCGTGCGGTAGCCTCTACTATTTGTTGTCATTCAGATAACCGACTACTTTAGGACGTGATGCTTTGGGATTCGATCGTAGTAAACAAATGAAGACGCTGTCGATAGTTGGATGCATGGCTGCTACTGACAAAGATTCATTAGCCCAGTTCCTCTCTATCCCCTCCAGCAATCCACACTGAAAGTAAGATAGAGTTTCGGTATGTTTGTCCAAAATTCGAGCCTTATTTGATTCTGTCTGTCTCTGCCAAAGTCTCTACCTGTTGTGTGGTCTACAAAAAACGTTGAATGAACGTTTCATTTTGTAAGTAATTTGTTTCAAAATGGAAACTAGATGTCATGCATTTAAAGCAGCTTGATCTGCTATTGCCGTGAAGCCGATTTCTAGCAACAAGCACCCGTGATATAGAAATGAGTCGAGAACTGATAGTATGTACTGAATTAATTACTACGTTCCCGACCACTAAACTGATTTGATTTAATGATAGACCAGGGGGGACTCGTCGGGAAAGCTCTATTTATCGCTATTACATAACTAATCTACAAGTTATTATCGAACAAGTTATGTTCCAAGTTTATACAAATTCATAATGACTTTTTACTTGATTTATACATGAATTATCAAATTATCATATTATTGAAGTTATACTTCTTTTGGCGTGTTTCTAAAAAAATTATGAGAGTAAAATTATTTACGATGCACGCGCACTAGACAGCCAAAAAGCGGCACGATGAAGTTAGCTCTCACCCTCAGTGGAAACAAGGCATAAGTTGAAAATTGCAAGTTTACAGGAGAGCAAAAAGACTGTTAAAATAATTAATTTTAATTTAAATTGTAAAGTAAGTGGTCAAAGAAATTTACATTACGATTTCTTGCATAAATCCGTCAAGATTAATGATAAAAATTTGAAAAAAGTCGAGCATTTGTCCCTCTTTCCAATCATATTAATAACTAAAATTCAACGTAATGTAATTCAACTTATGCTTTTTTTCCACTGAGGGTGCGAGCTGATAACTGTCTCTCAAGTTTCCGTGTTACGATGCGCGCGCACACCGACAGCCAAAATACGACATGATGAAATTGGCTGATAACTGATTCCTTTTACAAACAAACTAGCTATACAAATACGTATATACCCAGATCATTCTTTACCACTCTGCTGCAGAACAGATTGCAGGGAAGGTTAGTGGCCAACTGTCTGTATCTAATCTTCTTCGCCCTGAGGCTTGCATTTTGTGAATGCAAAATGGCAACGTTTTAGATGGTGCTTTTTATTGTTTAATTAATAAACTAAGTGGCATACTTTCAATATTTATGTAGGCACTCTGTTGTTACTGTTTTTGGCGGTAGAATCGAGAGACAAATATTTTAGTAAGTTTTCCTTGACTTTTTTATGAATATGGTGTAATAAGGGCTGCAGATTTTAAATAAGCGATAAAAATAAAAGCCACAGCGGCCATAGGTGGAGATAGCGCCCCTTTTCGTAGGTTAGAGCGATTTATGCTAATCAACATTTCATAGCTCTACCACTTCGATCACTAATAACAGACTCTATCATTACTTTTAACTCTACATTGGAGCGCAGTAGCTTATATACATAATGTATAGACTATAGTGATTTGAAAGGCAGACTGTCGCCCCAAAAATTTGTGTATGAATCTTATCAACTGTTTAGAGAAATTCTGCGTTCCCTATTTTTCCCTATGACATGCGAAATCCGCCAATTTGTACTTAACGCAGTGGAGCCTACCAAATACCCAAGCCAAGAAAACCTAACTGTCTGACTATAGTGTCGGGAGCTTATTAACATTATACTTTAATAACAAAATGAACAGGTATAAAGGCATAGTAAAAATAAGGACCTAACACAAATATTTTTTAATGATACAGTAATAAAAAATATTATTATTTCATTTACGCGTGTGTGTGTATTCTTTTATATGTGTGTGAATGTATTCTTGCACATCATTCTTCACATATTTCCCTGTATTTCATAATAATTGTAGATAATTTGTATCTATTCTTTTGAGTCCGCAAGAACAGCGTTGATACGTAATTCAAGTTTCTACATTTATTGTGTTATATAATAGGTAACAAAATGCAAAGATGCTCCAATCGCGTAATGTTCTAAGCCTGCTCTGGCATTCATAGAATATTCATATTTAAAGGTGAATACCTCCCCTCATCATTAACTTAGGATACTTAGATTAACCTCAACATTACCAACCGGATCGTCGCAGCGCCCGGCCACAGCTGCAAGGGTTCGATTCCCAGCGAGTCGCTTTGAACGATACGTTTGAATTTTTGCTCTTGGTCAGCGGGCCTATTATGAACTTTTATAAAACCATTCATGTTCCAGGCAATTCATTTCTCGGGCTTTAAACGACGTATGATTGGCTAAAAAGTGTCACGTGACCGCTTTGGTAACACGAATTTGACGATTACACTGGAACTTGGCTGGAATTAAGAGTTCATAATAGACCGCCAGGATGATTTCGTTCTTGTCTTTGTGTGTTGTCCATGGCACCCATGACACATGGAATCCTAGTGCGGGGCTGTGATTGGGAAGCATTATTTTTTTGCTTGCCTGATTGCCTTTGCCAACCACTGCTGGGCTCTGTCTCCTCTCAGAATGTGAGGTACTGGCCATAGTCCACCACGCTGCCAAGTGTGGTTTCGCAGACTTCACACACCTTTGAGATCATTGTAGAAAACTCTCAGGTGTGCAGGTTTCCTCACGATATTTTCCTTCATTGAAACAAATGATAGATACGTGATAACAAGTTTGATGAACCATAGCTCAAGTCGCTAGCTATACAAATATGCCTAGATCAAACTTTACCACTCTGCTGCAGTGCAGATTCAAGGAAAGGTCAGTGGCCAATTGTCTGTGTCTAATCTTCACCGCCCTAAGGCTTGCATGCCTAACTCTTTACAAGTTAATTTTACAGTAATGATAGAACCACTTACGCTTCGGAGGTTATAAGTTTACACACTTTTCATTCTACATAGAAATATAATAACTTAGTGCCTGAATTCAATTCCACCTGATAGTAAGTCTGAGATAATACAACGCACTGACCTTATCAGAACCTATTCACTTTATCCTATCAGATAATTAAATCTCCGATTCATGTTACAAATTAAATTAACAACAAATGACATAATAACCGCTAGTCAAAGCATTAGTTAGCAATTGTTATAAAACATGGTGAGCAAGTTACTTTTACATGTGATGAGCGTGCCGACAAGTAAATAGATAAACGAACAATGCAAACTATGAGCTTGCTAAATTGCAACATAATAGTTACATGCGCATGCGCACCTATAATGTACGTTTACATATCTAGGAACAGTCATAAGGTCATGTCAGACGCACCGCATATTACTCTGCAATGATAAATGGTTAGCTGGTAGAGAATGCACTAAGCATTAGCCTCGCCATTTGTACCATGATATTTTATTGTGGTCAATAAAGGTTAAATAAATAAATGAGTAAAAAAATTTGCGGAGGAGTTTCTTTCGCCGTACCTTCTCCTCCATGTTAAATCACCTTTCCTAAGTTCCTGGTACTTACAAGAAGCAAATGACGATAAAAAGTGAATCAGTGATACTTGTATGATTATGTGTATGTATTTAAAATGTATATGAACTCGACTTGTCTAGTTGCTTCTTATTTAACACTTTACTAAATCAGGTCATTCGCTCATTGTTTAGAAGATGCTAATCGTGTTATCTAGCTGTAAATCCTATTGCACAACCGCAGTAAAGCTTCCTCACTTACTGTGTTTTTAGCAAATATTTTGTATTACAAAACATTAACTTATTTGGGTAAAAAAACAGATGTGCTTTCACATTGTTATATTTGTTACAGTTACCTCGAAGCGAAGAACCTCGAAATTTCGTTGTGAAGTTTTAAACTGATCATTAAAGTGTGTTAGCAACTTCAATTTCTTAAAACTCATCCGTTTAATTTGATAAATCTTTTCGTAGGAACGTGTAACAGCGGTCGGGTGGCAATGACACCTTTATCGTATAGTTTTGCAAAGGTTTTGCACGCGAGGCTCATAACTTGTTAATTGACATTCATAATCTGTGGTAAAGTTAGCAGGTACAACAACAAACACTAATGTGACTTTTTGACACTTGCTAACTTACTGAGGATTACCCGTTATAAACATCGACAATCGACAACCTTATGTAATAAGTATAATACCGACATGTTTCTTGATGATAACTAATTACTGGCGATGAGGAACACTTTATTTCGCGGACATCCCCTATGCCAATGGAATTCCAGCGCCGGTTATCAGATTCGCTGCATTACTTTTCTACACGTAAAGGAACATAGATTACCCCCGCACCGCGCGCAAAACAAGAACAACAAGCTGCCGCACTGGCGGACTGTCAAATACGGCAAAATAGTTGCCGTGACGCGGCGAATGTGTTAGGAAAAAAACTGGTAAACTGCTTTATTTACTGTCTCTCTGGAACTACAGCCGAAAGGTCTTAAAACATGTCACAATTTTATTGATTCTAGCTTGAAACATGTCACGGTGGTACTTAACCAGAAAAGTAGAGAACTCTACCACTCCATATCGAATCTCTTCTCTACTTGCATGGAATATTCAATATTAGAGTCCACGAAGCTCAGCGATCTCCCAGCTTCTAACCCAGCGAAGGGTAAATCATAGTATTTTCGCCCTAAGATGGGCTAATCAGAATTTTAATAATAGAAAATATAGGCAAAAGTAGGTAGGTACATAGTACATACGTACGGGTAACCATGCTTCCCTTTCGGTCCGGTCACCAAGATGGATGAATGGAGTGAAGAAGGATGAAGGATGGATAGAATCTATTACGCTGAAAGTTCTGATTGGCATCGTTTACAAAAGAATAGAAATAACGATTACAAATAAAAGTGAGGCCCATCATGATCTTAATGATATCGCGAGATTGCGGCGTGTTGATAATATTGTTAAGCTTTTTGCAGATGTGTGTCACAGGAGTAGGAAAAAAATAATCCCGGGAGTTTCTTGCCGGAAGCGGGAGAAGAAGTTCTCCCGGGACCACTCACGGTAGGGATTTGTTGAAGCGATGGCGTTGAGTGACTTTCGAAAAGTGTTTGTAACAAACCTACTTCGAATAAACTTATTTCATTTCACTTCACTTCACTTCACTTCGCTTCACTTCGCTTCGCTTTGCTTCGCTTCACTTCGCTTCACTTCGCTTCACTTCACTTCACTTCACTTCATTTCATTTCATTTCATGCGTTGAATCGCTGATAATTCACATCCTCAGTGGAAAAAAAGCATACGTCATGTTACTTAATAACTTATCATTAATGTTGACGGTTTTGTGCAAGAAATCATAATTTAAATTCCTTTGACTAAGTAGTCAAATATCAGTAAGTACTGATATTTTAACAGTGTTTTTGGTCTCCTGTAAAACTGCAATTTTCATCTTATGCCTTTATCGCACAAAGAACCTTTTTGGAGTACGGGTGAAATTGTACTCCGCAGACAAAAGTACGTCGACTGCGCAGTCTCACACTTTAAGTAATGACCAAAAATGACGACGATGTGTCGCTGGCCCAATATTGTCCCAATAGAAAACAATTGAATTTATACGAGGTATTCAGACCAATGATGAATACCAACTTTATTGCGCTAAACTGTCCCTGCGTGTTAATAGTTCTTCATTGTCTTGGCCGGATACGAGTTACAAGATATCAAATCAAAAATAGCATTAGCATACAATGCGTAGAGTGACGTGCAGTCACAGGCAGTCCTCGTGACATAAACTATCATTAACCAGTCTATTGAGTCGCTTTGCTGAGTAAGCGAAATAACCGAGTACCAGGTACTTATCAGTCAAACCTTATATAATATTTATATCTGAAGGTATAAACAAAATAATGATCAACGGACAGCGCAAAAATACAATGATTCTTTAAATTCTTGAAGACCTGAATAGGGTAAAAATGTTTCTGGAGGTTCGAACCCCACAGGGGGTGCCCTTAGTACGTCGTCATAGTCTAAGTCAGCGGGGGGTTAGGGCTGGACCAGCCTTTTTCAAGGCTCCCAGTCCTCCCCCCCCCCCCTGTGAAGGGGGTCCGCGTTAAGCTGTAAAGGCCAGTAGGGCCAACAGCAACTACTCATTCGAAACAAAAAAAAAAATCTGAAATATATGGAATGGTGAACCCTAATGGCCCCCTTAGGTGACCCTGCGTCCCTCCTGAACAACGTATTTTTGAGTGCTACAACGACATTATTGTCCGAATATCTGTTGTAGCATTAGTTAGTGGACTTATCAGTATCTGGCATATTTATATTTAAAATTAAAGTAATATACAGTTTTAAATTTAAATAGTTTTCTTCATATTAGATATAATAGTGATCTCCTACATCTGCACTTGGCCGTAATGTTGGTAGCATGAAATAGGAGCACAGGTAGGATAGGAGTATAATTTAAAAATTAAAATCGAATAAATAGACTTTGGGGGAAAGTGCTCCCTGGAGGACAAAATACGCATTTGAGGGGGTTGTGCCCATTGGGACTCTTGTTTGGCATGATTAGGACTACAACATACCTACTAAAAATTCAGAATGATTCCGCTGAAATCAAATAAATAGACTTTGGGGGGAAAGTGCCCCTTGGAGGAAAAAATACGCATTTGGGGGGTCGTTCCCATTGGGACTATTGTTCAGTACGGTTAGGGCTACAACATACCAAAAATTCAGGCCAATCCGCTGAAACACAATTTCCATACAATTAGTGCGGGGTCCTTTAATGTCAGTTATGTATAATGTACTATTATGTCTTCTGTGGTAATATTTTATATTATTATCTCGTAAATATAATATAGTTATTATGTATATCATTATTACCTTTGTAGAGGTACTTGAAGATAGATGACGTCACAACGGAATGACCATTCGACCAATCACATTCCGGATTAAGGTTGTCCTTCATAATTGTAGGGTGTCCCTGTCCACACTTATTTGGAAAAATTATATCCTATTTTGATATGGTTCTTTATATTGTTTACTAATAATTTTTTCTGGTGGTAAAAAATTATAATATTAAATTAACACATTTTATTATAATTTCTTCAAAATTATCCTTATTGTCATGAAATCTGATGTTTTAATATGATTATTTTTTTATTTTAAGTGCACTGTACTTATAAAAATATTTAACACAATCGAATGATATATCCTCGGACTATAGATGACAAGGCCACAATACAAAAATGGTCATTCCATTGTGACACCCGTCTTCAAGTACTTCTACGAAACGAAGTTATGTATTCAGTTACAGTAATATATCCATGGATAAGACCAACGTACACATCCAGCCCATGGATATACATATGTACTCATATTTTATACAGGGCGTCCCGTAAATACAACCAACTGAAGATGGCAGATAGCTTGAGGGTTGCCATATCATGTCAAAAAATTAACTTTGTAAAAGTGTCACCGTTTACGAAATATTGACCATTTTTTTAATTTAAAAAATTCGTCTCCTTTATCCTACTTTTCCTGTTGAGTCCACAAATAAGCAGATATTTTGATTTTTTTTCTAGAAACTGTCAGAGAGTTGCTTTACAATTTGTCAGTTTGCAATTTAGTTGAAATTATCAGGGAACCTACGAGAAAATAGCATCTACTTTGGATATTTTTGTTTTGGATTTTCTTTTACACAACTTTGACGCGAGATAGTTGAAAAAAATGTACTGGACAAGTATGGCCCATTACTTTGAAAACTTGTCTGTTAAGTTAAATACAGAAGTTATGTATCCAGTTAGAGTAATATATCCATGACACACATTCGTTTCGTGCGACTAGTTGCATACACGATTAAAAAGGTGACGGATGTCTAAATTTTTCGTAGTTCGTGGCGTATAATCATTCCTTTATGTACCATTTATTTTCTGTATTGAAAACGGATTGAAATAATAACAACGGCAAGACTGAACATTCATGAGTGAGGCGCAAATGGGTTTGCATATCATATGCGAACCATTTGCCTGACAGCCTTGGTTACAAATACGTGCAAACATTCGTAAAAATGTCAAACATTTGCGCACATGTGAGTGACCGGGGTTACGTCAGAAACTTCGTATCTTACATGGATATATTACCCGCACCACATTTTAAATGTGGTGTTGTACTGTTTACCAGTGATAGCCTAGTGGTTAGAACGTTGGTCTCCCGAACGTGGGGGCCCGAGTTCAAATCCTGGCACGCACCTCTAATTTTCAAATATTATGTGCATATTACAAGTTAATTATCACTTGCTTCGGTGAAGGAAAACATCGTGAGGAAACCTGCACACCTGAGAGTTCTCCATAATGTTCTCAAAGGTGTGTGAAGTCTACCAATCCGCACTTGGCCAGCGTGGTAGACTGTGGCCTGTACCCCTCACATTGTGAGAGGAGACCCCGAGCCCAGCAGTGGGACAATTATGGGTTGTTGCTTTGCTTTTTTTGCTTGTTGTACTGTTATCAATTATAAGTGAGAAAATTACAATAAAAAAATTGCAATATTTTAAATTCAGTAATTTTGAAGAAATTTTAATAAAATGTTTTATTTCATATATAATAATATTGTATAATTTTTACCACGAGAAAAATTACCAATAAAAAAACATTTTAAAGAACTATTTCAAAATAGGACATAATTTTTCTAAGTAAGTGTGGACACCCTACAATTATGAAAGACAACCTCAATCCGGACTGTGATTGCTCGAATAGTCCTTAAGATATGTCGTCATCGAACTATTCTGTGCTTCAGGTACCTCTACAAGGTCAGCAATCCAGATAGTGTAATATATCCATGGTATCTTATGTCAATGAAGTTGACAGTTGATACTGGACAATCTTGATAATGATAATCTTCTTGACAATTGGTAACTTGACATTCATAAAATCATTTATTTCAAAGAAAGACGAGACGATAAAAGTTTATATCGTCGTCTTTAAATTTTTACGTTAATAATTAATAGGTATTGTTTGAAGTAGTGGAACGTTACCGCATTAGTCTATAAAGTAATGTCCTTTTTTTTAATGGACAGGAACAAAACAAAAAATGCGTCCGAAGGAATCGCAGTAAGTAGTAAATAATTTTGTGGACGTTATCTCGCAAGGTTTGAAAAATCTCCAAACAAAATATACCTATCCATACTGAAAATTTAAGTTTAATTTGTTGATACATTTGATGTAGGTAACTGTAGTTTGTACTGAAATTCTTTCAAGGCTCCAAGAATGCTAGTTAATTTACTGTGTTGTGACTAATGATACCTTATTAAAATTCATGGACAATGACACAATTGACAGTACACTTTGAATCCTGCGCATGAGTTTGGTAACGAGAAGCAGCACATTTAAAGTTACTCATCACTATAATTAATTTTTAAAATATTCAGTAAAAAAATATACAGCTAGAAAACTATACAATTCATAACTCCAAATTAGGCTACTAATTCATTAAGATCATTATCATTATAGTCCAATCTTTACATCCAAACTTAGAATTTTCATCTAACGAATGGGAAATTTCAACAGATACTTTAAGAATTATCACTTTAAAATCACCTATTGGTTATCCATAAAATTAATAACTTTTGTATGCAGTGTCAAACAGTAAAACATTAGTAATATAAATTAATTGTGATCTAATTGACTTGCAGCCTATGGGCATCACTGCAATAACTGAATCAGTTGACAGCGACCAACCGGAGTCCAGATATGAATGTCCAGTTTGCCTCAACTGGCTCCGAGACCCCGTCATCACCACATGTGGCCATAAATTCTGCAAAAGCTGCATCACTTCATGGTTGCAGTATGTACTTAGTTATTAATTAGTTCTGGACATACGCTGTCATTATTTGATTGTTTATATTTTTAACTGACTTCAGAAATGGAGAAGGTATTCAATTCAACTGTATTTTTTTGTTTGTTACCTCAGAACTTTCGACTGGGTGAACCGATTTTGATGATTCTTTTTTTAATTGAAACGTGGTGCTTGTCATGTGGTCTCACTTAAATTTGAGCGAGATCTGAAGAGTAGTTTCTAATTTATCCCAA
Organism: Thymelicus lineola; assembly: GCA_963932265.1. Lineage (NCBI taxonomy): Eukaryota > Metazoa > Arthropoda > Insecta > Lepidoptera > Hesperiidae > Thymelicus > Thymelicus lineola. Next base: position 3,450,221 of record OZ010687.1, on the reverse strand, counting down.
ATTTTAAAGTTGGTTTTTTTTGTCAAGAATTATAAAATTTATTATCAGTTCTATAATATAATACTGTAAGATACATTAGTAGTTCCAGACATAGTTTAGTAATGATGATGAATGAATAATTCTTTTACAGAAATAGTGGACATTGTCCCATAGACAACATAAACCTCAGTATGAAGGTGGACATATTCCCAGACAACTATACCAAGAGGGAGATTCAAGAGCACAGAATGTCTTGTCCATTTACATCTAAAGGTAAAAGTTCTCTGTTTAAATCTGTACAACCTGGCGGTCTATTATGAACTCTTAATTCCAGCCAAGTTCCAGTGTAAACGTCAAATTCGTGTTACGAAAGCGATCACATGACACTTTTAGCCAAGCATATGTCGTTTAAAGCCCGAGAAATGAATTGCCTGGAACATGAATGGTTTTATAAAAGTTCATAATATGCCCGCTGGTTTGTAAAATCTGTTGTGTGTAATGAAAGTGGAATGGTACAATATTTCTTTCAACACATTTTTTTATCTAACTTCTACAGGAAACTGAAAAGAATCCTGAACTAATTTGTCTATTTAAAGTTATGTCCCTTTCATTTACAAGTACTTTTTTTCCTAATTTCCTTACGTAACCGACCATATGCATCATTTCATCTGTTAAATGAACTCATTACCTATAAATCATACAAACCATAAAATTAACTTCAGGTTGCACAGTCAAAGTAACACCTCTAGACCTGGACGCACACATAGCGGAGTGCAAGTACAACCAGCCTGAAGCCTCCACTCAGCCCGACATCAGAGTACCCTGCTCCTTCCAAGCAGTGGGCTGCAAGGAAACCTTCGACAGTCAAGAGGAAATGAACAAGCATTTGCATAACGATGTGCAAAGCCATATGAGTGTAAGTACTTGAAGTTAACAGATCAAGTAATTGAAAATAATATTACCAAATAGGACACACTGAAAATCAGCGTCGTAGTCAATACTACGGCACAATGCTGAGTGTGCTCCTTTTTCTAGGCCACTGGACACATGCGAGCGTAATTTAGTAATAATTTTGTAAGGAACTGCATGTTTTTTTTTAATTTCTTATTCTGTTTTTTGGAACGAAGTTCCTTATCGCGCGTTGTGAAAGGGGGCTAGACGGAAAAGCAACGAAGATGAATGGTATCTCTTTGTACACTTCTTCTTGTTGGCCCTATTTGTTACATTTAGTGCTTAAATATTGCAACTTATTTTCCCAATTATCAATTTCAGTATCTCATGAATGCTTACTCAGAGATTAAGATCGACAATGATCTATCGAACGCGAGCATCGACGCCAAGGAGCAGGAGGCCATGAGTCTGTGGGAGGCGCCCGACAAGAATGGTGCCAAGAGCGCCGCGCCGCTTAACAATACCAGTGCACTTATCAGGTGTGGTATTCTTCTACGTTTTCCTTCTTGATATGAAATCAGGAGATATTCGCAGGAGGCATAATACTGTCTTTCATGAATGAAAGGAGTTTCTTTAGTAAAAAGACCTGCAGGTATTTCACATAAATATATTATACATAGTATGATTTTTACGCTACATAGTCATAGCCAAACACTAAGATTCCCTGTGTCGTTGGTGCCATGGACACATATAAAAACACATCGCACACACTTAGACGGAGAACAGAAACTCAATGTCTTCATTCAAAGTTCAGACTCGTTTGGAATTGAACTTGTCCTAAGTTGTCCTCCGATCGGTCCGGCATGATAAACATTATGCCATGCGGATTGTCAATTTTATTGTCCTCGTTATATTTTATACTGCATATAGAAATGATACTTGATCCTTACAGAGCCTTGTACGAACGCGTGGTGGTTCTAGAACAACGTAACCGAGAGCAGGACATAGTGATAGCCAACATATCGAAGCAGTTGTCAGCGTTTGCAGTGGCCAAGATGAAGCAGAACCATGACATGTTGCTGCGGTACTGCATGGGGAACTATATATGGAAGATTGACAACTTCAACGCGAGGCTCAATGCCATGCTCAAAGATCACTATAAGATGTTGTACAGTCCCGGGTTTTATACTTCGCCCAATGGGTACAGGTAAGTTTCGGAACCTGGTGGAGGAATGGCTTTAATTCATTAGAGGACCCTATGGGGCACGGAGGCCTAAAGAGCACTTTTTTACATTGCTCCAGTGTGGATTGGTAAAAAAGAGTGACCAAGTGTAGGAAGGTTCTGTGGCGTCCAAAAAGTATTGAAATATTGTCGTACAAAGTTACAAAAGCAACTGGCAATATTTACATTGGTATTTTTGAAATAATTGAGTACATCTGTAAATTCTGTAAGATCTACTCCCGTAGGATAAGACAAGTGATGAATTATAGTATGGTAGTTCTGTTAAGATTAAAAAAAACGTAACAAAGGTGTTGCGAAGTTACATATGTTTTGTAAATAATTTCAGATTCTGCGTCCGGCTAAACATATCACCACAGAACCCGTTATGCTTTGCCCTGCACGTGCACCTGATGAAGACGGAGTACGACGAATGTCTCGAGTGGCCGTTCAATGGCCGCATCTCCTTCGCCATGATCAACCAGCTGGACCAGGACCTCACCCAGCGGGACACCATGATGTCCAACTCCACCCTCGTGGCCTTCCGGAGGCCTACCGCCGAGATCTGTGTCCGCGGCTTCGGGTACACAGAGTATGCAGTGGTTAGTGATGTAGTTAGAAACGGATTCGTTAAGGATGATACTCTCATCATAAAAGTAGCTATACGGTGTGTATGACATGAGGAGTAATTTTTTGTTTACTTTTTTTTGTTTTTATTGAATGAGATACAAATGATTTTACTATAAGTGAGGGATGGAAGGGTTTTAAACACATTCCGTATTTATTTGAACAAAGTAGGCAGATGTTAAAAGTTTGTCTTTATTAAACTAATTGAAAAAGTAGCTTTTAGAGCAAGTAATAACGTTCAATGCGTTCAATATAAACCATGTATTCAGTATAGAATTTGTAGCAAAAGTAAAAAACCTACCTGGACGATCTAGTCTGTAAGTTAAAAACCTTAATAGTTACTTAAAATTTTTGTACTTTGTACCGATGTCGAAAGAAATTTAAAATCAATGAACTGAAATCCGAGCCATAGGATAGATATGGGCTGTGATGATTTTAAGACATCCCATAACATTTTCCTTTAGGGGCCATTCATTGAGTAAGGACAATATTTGCCATTTTTAAGTAAACAATGAGAAACAGTCTGAAATTCCGTTCAATATTTTTCATTGCTCGTACATTCCCAGAAATCTGTATTCAATATTTGTAGCTAAACAAAGACTTCATATTATATGTATTGTATAATTTGTGATAAATTTTGACACATACTGGATATTATCGCACAATTATAAAGTAGGTTTAAAAGGTACACTTAACAGTATTCTGAGCAATCTCGTTAACTTAAATATTTTATAATTGATATGTTGACTATATTAGTTAAAATTTTATATATAATTGTTTCTATGTACTTAAATCTTTTATTAGAATTTACTGGTGCCTTAAATTTTTATATAGTTTATAGATACTAGTAATATTATTGTGTTACAAGTTTTTTATATTATATATTGTTAGCAATAGTAACATGTAGTATTATTAACAACCCTCCCAAAGGGAAATCCACGTTCAAGGTCGAAACTAACATTAAAAACTTATCACCGATCGAAGCGATTACTTTCCAATGCCGGCGTTAAGAGCCACTGACGCTCCAAGCAAGAATATGGTGTCCACATAAGAAAATAAAAATCGAACTTTTTTGCTCGAAAATTTTTTTACTGAACCAATGGTTTATTAAGAATTTTATTTTTCCGTTTTTTTTTGCTCCTCACCCCAAATTTGGCGCCCTAGGCCGTCGCTCCACCGAAAAACGCCGGCTCTACCTGTTTGTAAAAGGAAGAAGGAAATATGAATAAAAGACCATTTACACAATCCATGTTATATTGGTATGAAGTCTTATAAACAATGTAAACTTACTAAAATATAGGAATATAGCTTACAGCGGCCACTGCCGCAATCGACGCACAATATTCATATCACATCCAACCATCACAATTAATTTTCTAAAAACATCATTAAAAATTTTGTCCATACAAAAACTTTTTTCTATCTTTTCAAAGTTAGTGGTTCTCAGCGCAACGTATATTTAAATTATATTATTTTATTTGTTTTTCGTCTGAGGGATGAAAAGTACCTAGTTTTACAACACATTCGCACACACATTTTTTGTTTGAATTATAATATTTTTTATATAAAACAAAAATGGAATATGACATTATTGTACCTATTGCAGCAATGTACTTTGCGCTTGTTGGTAATTAAAGTAACTGGTTTGGAAACAAGGTATACCCTTTAAATAACTATAATGGCACACACACAATTGCATAATTAATTGCACACATTTGCCATAGACCGCTAATAAAACTACGTACTTTAATTAAAAAGTAAAACTTAACATTGACACTTTGTAATTAGGTAATATTATTTTTGAGCGTAGACTAATGCCGGAATAAAACCAATTAAAGTTTAAGTATGAAAATATATAATAATACATTCTATATGGCATCTTACCCTGACCAATTTTTCGCTAATACCGTGGATGGTAACTTAAAATATTTATTGATTATTAGTGCGCGGGAGTTTGTCTTGTGGCGCAGTTCAGAGGGACCTAGAGAAGATTGGCGAGCACTAAAATTATTTTGAGAGTAGAAAAGTTGTTTGCCCTGAGACATCAAATTAGACGTGATGAGACGAGGAATAAAATTATAGCAAAAAAAGGTAGTCACACTTTTACTGTAACTTTTATATAACATTAAAATAATGATTATGACGTTCGCTTTAGATAGTTAGCTTATATGTATGTATAACTGTGTGCGTTTATCGGCCGGTATAGGTCGTTATAATATATTTTTACGGCTTAATTTTTTTCGGTACCAAATAGTACTTCGCTCATTGAATGCTGTAATTATTTATTTTATACATATAAAGAGATATATCATCAGAGGCTCGACTCATATCACATGCACACCTTAAGTATTATATAACTATCATACATAGCATCGCACAAAATCTAATTTGGCTTAGACACAATATATCTACGTTTTCCAATTAAGGTTCCTACTTCTCTCTCATACTATCTTTTTGTAAATGTACTTAAATAATACCACATCTTAAATGATCTTAAATAATCATATCACAAATTCAATCCAATGTGCCAAATAATAATAAAATGTACTGCTCGTCCTGTCTTACATTAATTTATTTTTATTATAACTGATATTATTAGATAAATAAATTATTGTTAAAATATTAATAAAACTGAAACAATGGAAACAATAATTGTGTCCTATTTAGAACAGCTAAATATGTTAACCTTAGGTACCTTACATCATAATATAACATGCCTCAATGAAAAATTTTGCAAGTTACAAAAAAAACCTGGTTTATATATATTATTGTCCAAATACGGGTTAATAATATCGGGTTCGTCTAAATGTTCTAGCGCTCCTAACACATTGGAATTTATTTCGATCACAGTACATGCACTAAGATTTAAAAAAACCAACAAGAAATATTCAGTCACTTTCCGATTATTAAATGTTTGTCTATTCGCCACTAGTAGGTACTTAATTCACGTGTTACAGGTCATTGTGTTACAAAGTTATTTAATAATGATGCACATTTGAAAAACTAAGCACAGATTAAATTTAATAATATGTTGCCTTAAAAATTTCAATGTAGTTTTCCAAGATATTTAAACAATAACCTTGTTTTGTTACATAATTAGAGACTTGAGTTAAATTTGAAATTCATATTTTATTATTGTAACAATGTTTGTTTGTAATCTTTAAAGATGTCATTAGTTGAAGATATTTTCAGTTGTGTTTGTATGTAATTACATGTACTTAATTTTATATGTCTACTTACGATTAGTAGTAGATAGTGTAATTAAATGTTCTATGCATACGACTACATCCTTACATAACTATATGCTTTAACTATTATCTTAACTAAAAGAAAAAGTATGTGAAATAACTATTTTGGCTTTCGTACGAAAGTACCTTCTAACAAATACATTTTGTTTTTAATTGAAATTATTCTACTTATAATAAAAGAAGATGCAAATGTATTATAAACATGTTTAGTAAAAAACATGGTGATGTTGTCATTTGGTGTTTACCGCTAGAGGGCGTTGATTTAGGGGCTTATAACCGACACTACTGTAATAATCCTTACGGTATGTTTTCTAGTTACAGTACTTTTTTATAGTAGGAATATATAGTTATATATTAGCTAGATAGCTAATCTCTTTTAGAAAAAAACCAGGCAAGTGCGTGTCAGGCCACGCGCAATGTAGGGTTCCGAAGTAGTAAGTTTATCGACCATTACTCATAACTACTTATGCTAACATAGCCGTGATAGTTTTCACTTGTCCAACTCCAACTGTTTAGCCCGCAGGGGGGCAGTTGACTCTAACCAAAATTAGCAATTGAAAGCCAAATATTTCGCAAACGGACCCCTATATCCAAAAATGGTCTTAGAAGACCCATAATATTTTTGAAAGACCTTTTTAACAATACCCCACACTATAGGGTACGCGACGAATAATAAATTCATCCTCACGTTACCTGTAGGGGAGGTACCCTAAAAAAATATGTTTTTCAATATATTATTCCACGATATTTAAATTTTAATAAATATGTATATCCATGTCAAATTACATCTTTCTAGCACAAAGGGTCTCGGCGCTTTGCTTCGGACAAAGGGACGGACGGACATGACGAAACTATTAGGGTTCCGAACCCTACTTACCCCTTACTTCGGAACCCTATAAATTAGTAAGCCCTTGACGCAGTTTTTAGCATATATCGCACAAAATAGCAACTAAAGACTGTATCATGAAATAAAAGAGTATAAGAGTCACTATTATTGTCGAATGTATCTAGATTTGATATTACCAAACATATTTTTAAGAAATTAACAGACGAAACGAGATCATTTTACATGTATGTTCTATTAACTACGTCACTTAATCGATACGTACTATCTTAAACTACTTGAATACGATGGCGTCTTACTTAAAATTCTTCTAGTCATAATTTACTAATATTCATATTCTTTTTCGGTTTCTTAAGTAAAGCTTCCGTTGAAATACAGATCAGAAAGTTCTATGAGCTATTATTGGAATAGATATAAAAAGTAACGTAGAAAACGATGCTTTCTGTAGTGAAAAATATAATAATCGACACGCAAATGCAAAATAAGCTAAGGAAGACAAACGGAAACTGACACGAACAGCATTCAATGAAAATCAACTTAAATAACAAATAAAGTTATACTACAAATTATTTGGCGGTTCAAAAATATACAAGCATTCTTATTCGCACATACCCTTGAACATTCCTTTACAAAGCATTTTATGGTTCGTTCTCTTTTATAAAAGTCGCCTGACGAGTCACAAGACAAATGTTCGTATTTGGCGCGTATGAGCTCGTTTTGTAAACACCTCAGAAGTCTTTTTTCATTAAAATCAGTGTTGCCAACTCGGTATCAGATTTTCGGGCTAAATAGAGTTTTAAAAAAGGGCTAGATTCATCCAATACATTGGCAAAAAAAATAGGGCTATTGCATAATTAATAGAAGTGAGCGCGAAGAAAAAGAAGGTCTTACGACCCTCTACAAGTATGATAATGGACATTATTTCGGTATCTTCCACTACCTGAATTGGTTTTTTCGGTCGATTGCATCAAAATATTCGTGGAAAACCTGAATTTATCCCTTTTTTTTCGAGATGGCGGAAAATGGTTTTGGGGCTAGAAATTGGGCTAGGTGCTAAATAATTATTTTAAGGCCTGAAAACCCATAAAAAAGGGCTATATTTAGCCCCGAAAGGGCTAAATTGGCAACACTGACTAAAATAAACTGCCCATTAACTTAAAAGCAAACGGACCATAACAGCGTAACACATGTATCTATATTAAAAAAAACTCAAACTCACGAATTTTCGTACCATGTAAAAAAGTAGCCCTTTTTCACGTGGAAGTGTGAACTAAGTGCGCGTTTATGACATTGTGTGTTATAATAAATAATTTATATTTATTTATTGTTATCGAGTAAATGTTTTATTTCACTATCTGATTTAGGTAAAGTGGAATGTTACAACAAAAGGCCAATTAATAAAGACAGTGGGTGATTAACAAATAGGTACGTCAGTTTAAATCTATTATACCATGTCTACTTTCTATATCACAGTAACAACAAATAAAATGCATGATTTCACAATTATTGTACAATGTTCCCCTTTATATGAAAACTGTCTGTTATTCTAACGATCCGTGGTGGAGCCATAGAGCGCCTCCGCAGGCAATGTTTTTTTTTATAAATCATAAGTAGACATCGGATTATTATGCACTATCAAACTGGCAACCTATGCATGCAAATATGCACTAAAAAGGACGAAATATGCACAATCATAAACCTTACAAAAAGATCATCGGGCGTCTATTTGTCTGCAATAATTACCTATTATTTCTAACTAAAAAAACTGAATCGGAAGAATCAGTGAACAAGTATTAAAATATGCAATAACGCCTAAAAAAATTGCGTTTTATTCATTTGCATATGAAAAAACATGCAAGTGCAAATAATCTGATGTCTAATCATAAGCAAAAAGTAAATCTTGTATTTGCCTATACATCAAGCGACGCCTCAAGCGCGGCTATTCATTATCATTACATAGTCTTAAAAGGGTGTGTCAAAATGTACTTTAAACAAAAATAATTTAATATTTCTGTTTTTACGATGTAACAAAATAAATACGACCTATAAATAAATCCTACCTATGTTTATAAGACTGCGGAAGGGATTTTAAGTTTCTGAAAAAGCAAATAAAAAAACTGAGAGTAAGCATTGCCGACAGCCAAATAAAACATTGAATATTTTGTAACGTTTGTTAGCAAAAAACTGTAGCAAATACTTGAATTAGTTTTAGGAGTTCTTTCACAAACTTTTCCATGGTATTTAACATAACGAATTACTACTGTCCCTGGCCCATATTATTAGACGCACTTAGATGCACATTTTTTATACAGGTAAAAAAACAATAAAGGGGGCGTCCATAAATTACATTTAGGAGGGGGTGGAGAGGGGAGACCTGAAAATGGTCCAAAACAAAGTGCAGAAAATTAAAGTATATTATAAGTGAGAAAAGAGCCAAATCTCACGAGGGAGGAGGGAGGGGGGGGGTATCTGAAAATCTTAATTAATGGACGCCGCCAAAGCTATATAGTATCACCTTATGATTACCATTCACATAAAATCTTATACTGTATCTAATAATTTGGCCAGAGATGGTACGTTCAACCAAAACAGACCATTATTATTATTAATTATGCGCTAATATTTTTAACAATATAAAAATGTCACATTAAAATAAAAATTATCTTAAATAAGTTCAGTAGTTTTACATCGCCTCCTGCACTGCACAAAAAATAATTTCAATCCATCTTAGCGTTCCCCTATGTGCTATAATTATATTTTTAGATTTTTTGATTATCAATGATTATAACTTGATCTAAAACATACATGCCAATAAATTATAACTTCAATCAATACTGAACATGTTTCTTATCAATATCAACCACACATACAAAATAATATAATTCTATGCAACAAAATTGTATTGTGAGATATGTTTGTTTCGTATTAAAAAAATATATATAAATGTATTCGAATAAATGTCATCGAGCGGTAATAAAAACCCCAATATATACAAAACCTGACATTGAGGCTTGTAAAAGCCGCGTCAAAATTATTATAAAATTACAAAAACCTATTTTGTCGTCATAAGTCAAAAAAATATACCTACTTTTTATCCGCCATTACAGAAACAAAAATCCAAATTTTTCTCAAGTATAAAAATAGATCTTATATTTAGATTTTATTACACTACAACGAACAATGCAATATATACGCAATACATGTTTAAGTATATAAGTACTAAAATGCTTTTGCATTTATGCAATGTTTCACATATTACGTTAAATCTATAGATACGATTGTAATAACGAATAAGAGCCGTTCATAAATTACGTCACAAGTTATACGGCGATATAAACTTCATGACGTCACACTTACTGTGATTAAAAAGTTACGAAAAACCCACAAAATAGTATATTTTTAAACTGAAATTTGAAATGATTTCACAATCATTAATTTTTTATGTACAAATAAAATAATGACTATGGGAAAGCTTTGAAAAATCATTAACGTAGTGACGTTATTTATAAATGGCCCTATACTTGCTTCGCGTTGAGAACGAAGCATACAACCCAACCCCAGAATGACTTATGCTACTTCCATCCTCATAATAAAGACACCACATGTTTGTTGCTTCACTACCTTCACTATTTCCTTAAAACTAAACGTTGTTATTACGTCCATATCTCCGATAGACGTTTGACTAATGCGTCCATTATACCTCGCTCGAGAGACACACGGTCAAGAAGCTCACACTTCCGTACGAAACGTTCCGATCGAACGAAGCACGAACACAGCACGGCATACCTAGGCGGGAGATCTTCCTTTGCCGAAATGGTGACCCCGACGTGTCAATTGAGTTGAAATTTTAAGCTCATCGTAACTACAAAAACAGAGTTAGATTTTCTTAGGCATGCATTTCGTCTCTTTCGTTGTGTTCATCAAAATATTGAACTACAGGTATTACAAATAGGGCAGATGGTGACCCCGATGTATCAAGTTGAAATTTCAATGAAGCTTATTGTAGCCACAAAAACAGCATTTCTTCTCTCTCCTTCCTTATGGTCAAGTAGGCGGGTAGAACAGAGAGGGCAGTTGTTACCTGTCCCTACACGGAGCTGCTGGAGTCCCCGGGGAAGTGCATGAGGTTGTCCCCGCTGCAGCTGGGCGTGGGTGAGGAGGGCGGGTCGAGCGACGCGCGCGACGCCGAGCTGAAGCTGCTGGAGCTCAACTCTTCGGGCTCGGCCTCGAACCGACCCCCGCTCGTTATTGCTGCGGACAACGACGGATTGGCCTAGTTGTTAAGTTTTTTTAAAGGAATTACACACTAATGATGAGTGATTATTGATTTGTAGTCAAGATGGGCGTATCCAACTTCTGGCTTGGGTGGGGGCAAATTTTTGGCAAACCCTTCAGACTCTCTGCATAAGAAATAAGAACTTTAATGAACACGAGTGGGTACGTGCCGAGAAACATACAAAATCCAGGGGGGCAGATGCCCCCTGCCCCCCTCTCGGTATGTCCATGGTAGCCAACATATTGAATGTACCTACCTATATTTAAGATTGTTTTAAGTTAACAAAACTGAATGATAAATAAATTAAAAAATCGTCAGCTATTTCATTGATAATATATGTATTATAATTACGTTATAAGGTGTTTTCTTTTGCTGTGATAGTAAATCATATTTGTAGTAAGTTATAATATGTATCTTAAATATTAGATACTAGCCATCACAACCAAAATAATGTTTGCTACAGAGTGTAATCGTAGTTACTCCGTAAGTCCACAACAACTCTTCTATATAGTGGCAAAACAACCAATAAGTAAAAAAGGTATACTCCCAACGGCCACCGCTAAAACAGGCACCAGTGGTGGCCGTTATATCAGTGCATACAGCTCCCAGAGACGACAGATTCCCCAAATGAAATAAGTGGTTGGTTTATAATTTCCTGTAACTGCCAAAATTTTATCCTCCAAATCCAAATTCCTTGTGTGTTGGGTTAGATAGTTGTACTCCTAAAAAGAGTTGTGAAGGATAGGGGTGCAATAACTACGCTTTATTGGTTTTTGAATTGTCATTTTTATTACTATGTGAATTTAAACACTCCATAACATATCAACAAAACGGTAAATTTACAGCACGAGGCAGCCAAAATCTACAATTTTTTATAATAAACACGCCAAAATAATGCCTAAACCGCAATTTGATAAACGCCTATTAATCTTACTTACTTGGTACACAGACTTCATATTTTCCTAACTTACGTATGGAGCGAATACAGTAAAAATTGTACCTTTCAGTATTAAAATGACCACATAATTTTAGTTTGTGCTTTTGAAAAATTTTATGTTCACTGCCAAAATACTACGTCTGTTTAAAATCACTCCAGAGTTACAACATTTTATTAGTGATTTGTGATTAATATTAATATTATTATTTAAGCAAACATTCATAATCAATAAGGTATCATATTCGTCATACCGGTCTGCTATACATAGCCATTAGCCATGAGAGACATTATATTATTATAGTGCAAAACCACCAATTCGACAAAATATGTAAACAGGGTATAGCAAACTAAATTTTAATTGGTGCAAATATAAGTTATTTCAAAATGACTCTATTATAACATACATCTCATGGCTAAGGCTATGTTTAAGGCTAAAGTTTTGATAAATGGCATGAACTATCTGATTTATCGCCGTCATAAAAGTCGTCTTTAAACTTTAAAGTAGTCTTTAAACTTTACAATCCAATACAGAACACTTAAAAAAGAATAGACCGATTGTGTCAATTTTGAAAATATTACTAGTACAAAAGTACTGTTACAATTTCATATTTTTTTAACAAATGTTGCTAAAATTAAACGTAAGTAACGTTTAAAGCGACATTTTGTTAATTTTACATTATTATTATTATTTTACATTTATAAGAGACATTGGGTAATTTTGTAAATACCCAAAATACCTTGATACAATAAAATCACATAGTTACTCGATAACGGCATGAGCCGTGTCAATTCTCAATGGCTTTCAGAAAGATATTGCATGGTCGTTGGTACCTTTAAAACGTAATTATATATTTGAAGCATAATAATGGTTTAGTTAGGTACATTGGTAAGCTGTGACGTCATTATGGCGGACATAATGACGCCAATCGTTCGTAGTTACGTTCGCGTCGCACACGGCCCAACGTCCGTATGAACAATTAAAATTTCACTAACTATGCTACTATAATATCCTTATTTACAAGTAAGCTTTAAATTATTTATATTACAATAAAATATTTCAAATTAAGAATAATTACAGGCGATAGCCTGCGCCATAAATGAGTATAACTTTCTTTCCATTTCTTTAAGTCATTAGTTTTATCACTTTAAGCAAGTGTTTGATTTTTTTCTACTTTCACAAATAAAAATAATTCTAAAATGATAAAAATCGTAATCGTTTCTAATGTCTGTTTTGTTAATTAAAAAAAACTAAATTAAAATTATGCTAAACCCGAAGTAAATAATAAATACCTTTAACGAGGCCACAAAATTGTCTAAAAAAAAGGACCTCCTCATAACATCTCAATCTTTACTTCAATTTCGAAATTTTTATTGAACAATTTTTGAGTGTACCTTTATTTACATTGACAGAAAATATTATTAAAAAGAAAACTTGTTTTTTTCACAATCATTCTGATTCGATATTTTTAATGAGCTTATATGAAGCACCCATTGAAGTCGTACACAGGATGTACAAACATTTAATAGGTTTTACTGATCAAATCATGATCGAATAGCCACAGCCACTAAAATTGAACGATAAGTTAATACAACTAATAAAATAATTATTATGCACCAATACATTGCCAATTACAAAATAAAATCAATACAAATAACCACCAAATGGGCAGTTCAAATACAAAAATATTGTTTGTCATGATCAATACATTAAAACTAAATATAATAAAATATAAAACACATAATAAATAATACTTCCGTAAATAATATTTGTACATATAGACAGCTGTTGATAATGGTATCATATACCGATTGACTTAGTCGAACGTTACATTGGTCATCGCAACAGAACATGTAATACTGACGAATCGTTATTTCACATAATATATAACACGAAAATATAACACCCTAAAACAATCCCGACAGTTTTACATTAGGAAGGATATTTCAAATGATCATTACAATCATTACATAAAGATACCCATGTCATTATATTGTATGCGACCGTGATTGATATAACAAATAATCGTTCACAACGTGCCTATATCACACAAGTCACTTTACAAGTAACAAGAAACACGTATTTGTACATGTTTTGAATTTAGGAAATACAATAAATACATAATAAATTAGAATAGATTGTTCTTAGTGGATACTGGAACTGTACGAGATTCCGAAACTTATCAATGTAGAGCGCTCAATGGTACAGCGGAGGTAATCGACTATCGTACTGGCCTCGAAGGAGTGCGGACACTTAACTATCTATAATTAGACAAACTTTTTTGACAGTGTTGCCAGGTATTGATAAAATTTTTAAGAGACTGTTTAGTCTGTTGTCTTAGGACTCTTAGGTGTATTAATAACATCAACTAGCCACCACCCATAGCTAAAATTTATAATGTTAAATTATACAAAGTTGTATTTAAAAATACAGTAAATCATATAAAAATAATAAAAACTATATTGAGTTGATATATTAGTTAAAGTTACGCTAAAATTTATTAATGTTGTGGCAACATTTGCTTATATTGAAATTTGTCAAACCAATTTGTCTAATTATTATGAGTTGTAGTTTACGAGCATATTCGGAGTGTCGTTCATGTACGCTTATTACTACATTGTATCAATAAGTACTAAAATTTTATAAAATATAATAACTTTGGATTCCTCGCAAGAGACTTCCCCTCCCATTAAAATTACACACGGTTCGAGTCTTATGATGTATACGAATATTTTGGCCCTCACAAGAAATCCTTTTTAAACATTTTTTGTAATTTTCCTACATTTTTATTTTTTTTGTTTTCATTTTATCGATATGACGATGATGATAGTATACCTAAATATAATATAGCTACCTAAAACAAGAAGCTTTGTATTAGCACGTTAAATGTTTAAATGTACGCTACGATTTTTTTTAATTTTTTATCTGTGCATCATCTGCGTTTGCTTAGGATCAAAAAAAACTGCAAAGGTTAAGGTTGATACGTTAAAGTTTACCGTAATACATAGCCCGTGTAAGAGATCCGAATGTAACCAGTGAGTGTTACTTCCTTTTCTTGCGAGACTTCTTAGACTTAGAGCTCTGCTTGGGAGACGGCATGGGGACATTGGACGAGCTGCTGCTCTTCTTATCGTCCTTGTCACTGTCCGTGGACAACACTGGCGACGTGCCGTCGTCTTCCGACGACTTCTCCATCAGGTCAGCATCCTTCGTGTCGTCATCGAGCTCCACGTCTTGGCTCGTAATCTTATCGGTCTCCACAACGCTGAACCCCCTCCCCTCCCTCGAGGGCACCTTTTCGATATCGATCAAATTAAAGGTGCTGGACTCGATGACCTTGGTGGTGGTCTCCTTGATGGACGAGAGGATGTCGTCGATGTTAATTTTGCATATCGGACTGGTAACCTTGTCGTTCGCCTCCAGCAGGCTGTCCCTCATCACCTCGAGCTTGAGGTCGTCCAGGCTAAAGTCCAGCGTCTCCAGCGGCGGCAGGTCGTGCACCACCGAGTGGTGCTCGTCGACGAAGTTAAGTTCGGTGGCCGCATCGCATTCTGCGAGTATTATATCGGTTCGCTTGCACAGCTCCATCAGTTTCTCCTGCAGCAACACCTTGGAAGACTTTTGATTTTCCTCTGAAGTTGACGTCCCAGCCTTATCATCATCTTTCACAGGTGAGTCGGATACTTTCACTACGTCCTCGGTCTTTTTCGCGTTCTTGGAAGCTGCTATGGAACTCCACGACTTAACGGGTTTGTCAGCGGTAGCTTCCTTCTGTTGAATCTTCTTTTCGGGCTGAGGTGACTTTCTGAGTGATTTAGTAGCTCTGGTTATTTGAATTTCGGGAAAATCCTCCTCCGTGGTATTTATAACATAAACTTCTTTTTTCTCACTCTCGCTTATCTTTTCAGATTTGCGAGAGTCAAGATTTGGAGATGGTGACTTGCTCTTATGTTTGGGCGATTCCTTCACCCCAAGAGATGATGTAGGAGACTGACTCGACTCCTTGCGTGCTTTGGTTTTAGGAGAATCAGAGTCGGGCAGTGGATTCTGCTTTACTTCAAGATAAGTATCTAAGTTTTCAACTAAATTCTCGTCATATATAGTAATCTTCTCATCAGCGATACGATCTTTTTTCCTATTGATTTTAGACTTTTCACTAGGTACATCATGTTCCTTTTGACCCACAGAAGTCATAATATCACTATCGGTTTCCTTTTCAGTATGGCTCTTAGGTGAACGGGATTTTCTGACTTTGCTGGAATATGAAATTGGAGGACTTATATCTTCGAAAGGTGTTGAAATGGACACTAATTCACCACTCGAAGCTTGTTGCTTCTCTTCTATATTATGTATTTCTATGAAACTATCTTCGTCGGCCTTAGCCTGCTGTTCGTCTTGTATTTTTTTAGTCTTCCGACTCTTTTTGGTTTTGAGCTTAGGATCGTCAATTTTATCAATGGAAGTAAACGGCAGCGGATCAATCTTGGGAGTTTGCACTTTAGGGTCATTCAAGAGCATATCCCAGGCTTGCTCCTCAGTTTTAATCTCACTCTGGCGACTCACACTCAATTTCATATCACAGGCTTCTTGGCTCGATTGCATAGACTGGGCGGTCCTCTCAGATTTTTTCTCCTTAGATACGCTCCGAGACTTCTGCTTTTCTGTTTTTACCAACTCCTTCTCGGTTCTCTTCGACCTCCTCGGTTCCTGGATTACCTCCTTGGGGAACTTGCGCTCCTCTGATTCGATTTCCTCCCTAACGATTTCGCGGACATAATCCTCCTTCGGCACGGTCGCGCCGGCCGCGGGGTCATCCCTAGTGGCGACCCCGCCGGCGGCTCCGTCGCTCGACATCACGGTGGGAGATTTCCTAACCCTAGGTGGGCCCGCCGGCTGAATGTCACCCGGGGGCCGATCACATTTTGGCAGTGTGGCGGGGTCGCTCTCGCACACCGCCCCGGCCGGAGCCGAGGCCCAGTCGTTCCCTCCCTTTCGCACGTCCCTATCACACACGAGATCCTTGCTTACGCTAACATTTCTCTTATCGGCTAATATGTTATCTAGGTCGGTCGCCGGCGAGTCGGCGAAGCTGATCGGCGGCACCGGGTCGTCTTCGTCGGGCCAGTGGGCCGCGGCTAGGTCGGCGGGGATGACGACGGCGGTGGGCAGATGGCGTGCGACGGGCGGCGTGGCGGGGCAGTGCGGCTCGCCGGGTGCCACGTTCTGCACGGGGATGGTGGTGGTGAGCGGCAGCGGGCGCACCAGCATGCGAGCCGGCGGCGGGGAGGGCGCCGAGGGCGCGGCGGCGCGCACCACGGGCCGGAAGGTGGCCTCGTCTGCGTTGGAGCGCGTGTGCGCGTCGGGGTCGTCGGGGTCGTTGGGCGACGCGGCGCGCGCTCGCGGCGGCGCCACCACCGTGCCCAGCGGGTCCACGGCGCGCTCCACCGGCGCCGCGCTCCCCGCGCCCCCCGCACTCCCCGCGCTCCCCGCACTGCGCGCACCGCCCGAGCGCCCGCACCCTACACGAAACCGAAGGCAACCATTAGTGTGCGACACGTTTCACGCCGGACCGTTGGCCGTCGGTCGGGACGGTGGAAATTTGGAAGGCGCGCGAAATCGAGGGCCGAGAGGGTCCGGGCGCCATGGATGCCTTTGGCTTCGGTGCGGGGCCGGGTGCTAGATCGCGAGTACCTTGTTCGGTCCGCGGCCCCCTCGCCGTCGACGTCGGGAGCCCTCCTCGGTCCCGCTTCGCTCGCGAGCTTCGTTCTTGCACGCTTTCCATTTCACACTGACCGTTCGCATCGACGCAATGCAATTCACATTCTTGTCCGGGATATAATTTTGATTAAAAATCGCGAACCGAAATCCATCAATGAATCACCTCCCAAGTCATGTCAGTAAACAGAAGGTTTAACCCATTATATAAAGCTTTAGTTAAATATATGTATAAACAACATTGTCTTTTAGCTATAGCTTTCCTGCACATGAACATGACTTGATAAAGTATATTGTACTAAGTATGTATTATATACACAAGCAAACTGCCACGTGTGCGTGTAAGTGGCATGGAGCTTAGGTTGTGCTATACCAATAAATAAAGTAAGATTTTAGATAATTTATAAAGCGACATAGTTCGTGTGGTTGTCGTGTCATCAAATAAAGAAGCGATAAATTAATTATGTCAATAAAAGTAGTGCCCACATTATCAAATGAGACTCATCTAAAAACCAGACTTGTGACGTGTGTTTGTGTATGTCTGTGTCGGTATGGTGTGTGCGTGTGTGTGTATGTCTTTTTTTTACATAAGTTAATGCTTGACCATAATCCCACCTGATGGTAAGTGAAGATATGGTCCAGGATGGTGAGCGCACTAACTTAATAAAAGCCTATGTCTGTGTTGGTATGGTATGTGTGTGTGTGTGTCTCTCTCTCTCTCTCTCTCTCTCTGTGTGTGTGTGTGTGTGTGTGTGTGTGTGTGTGTACTAACCGTGGTCCTCCTTCATGGCCTCGGCGAGGTCCTCGCGCAGCTGCACGTCGCAGACGGCGGCGCGCCCGCTGTCCGCCAGCAACGACTTGCGCCGGAAGCTGTCCGACGGGGAGTGCTCGAGGGAACCTGACGAGTACCGTCACGACACTGTTAAGCTGATCGCACATATGTGGCCGCACATGTCACCCGCTTAGGGCTCTCATATGATTTCATACAACAAATTCTAAATGCATATCTTGACACGTCTGAACATAGGCTTTGCGAACTTTAGCACAAGTAAGACAGAGATAGCGACACGAACATGCTAAGGCGTATCGCGCATTGCCAAATTGTGTTACTGCGCAGCCTTCTGCGTGAAGTTCTGACGCGCCAAGATACGTCGGCCGTACAATATGTAATATGCCAATTTAGCCCTTTCGAGGCAGAATCTAGCCCTTTTTATGGTTTTTCAGCCCTTTAAATAATTATTTAATTTTCCCAAAACAATTTTCCGCCATCTTGAAAAAAAAAGGATAAATTCAGGTTTTCCACGAACTTTTTGATGCAATTGATGGAAAAAAACAATTTAGGTAGAGAAAGATATCGAAAAACCATTATCACACTTGGAGGGCGTTTAAACCTTTTTTTTTCGCGCTCACCTCTATTAATTAAACAATAGCCCCTATTTTCAATGTATTGGACGAATCTAGCCCTTTTTAAAACTCTATTTAGCCCGAAAACTTCATACCGAGTTGGCAACACTGGTTTCCAAAGATATTTGTTAGAAAATTTTGCTAGATAACGTTCAAATATTGGAAAAAGGCAGCACGAAGTAATAATTGTAAACTTGTCTTATCTAGAATGTTACCGCGATTTACAAACTATGACTTAGTATTTCAGCTGCACCACATTCGTAATATATTAAATCATTAATTATTGAAGTAAATTAAATTAAACCCAACCAGAATGTTCTAATCTACAAATAAAACCTAATGGAAAGAAAAATTAAGCAAAGTCTTATGCGTATACCGTAACGCCTTAGACGTATTTAGTACTGGTACTGACAGATGTCAACGTCATATAGACAACTGTCACCCGCACTATGCTATAGCGCACAAGTTATAGTCTAATCAGAATCCAAGATATAAAGGCAGGTCCTCACTAGCGGAGCCGGAGTCGATGAGAACAGGCACGACGGGCCGCACGCCGGGCATGTTGACGGGCGTGGAGCGCGCCGCGCCGCCCCCCGCGCCCCCCACGCTCGTCTCCACCTCCACCGTCTCCGCCTCCGAGAGCGACGAGTTCGACCTGCAACAAGTATTGTGGCGCAATTAGAAACGTGAAAAAATTGTGTGTGTGTGTCAGTTCCGACGCACGACTGGACTTTAACGCCATCTAGTTTGCAATAGTCAAATCAGTAACAAGATTATTACAATGCCATCTAGTTTGCGATTGTCAAATCACAATGTACAATAGATGGCGTTGTTACTAATCAGTAACTGGCGTTGTTACTGATCAGTAACAACGCCATAGATTATGTGTTACGAATTAAAAACCTAACGCATAACGTAACGGAGAAAGTTTAATTTTACTCCTCAAAAATTTTCATACGGGCTTAAATATGAAAATCGATTCTAAAGTAGTTCATCTCCAAAAACATTTTTGTTTCCCGAATAACCTAACAGTAATAACAAAATCAACATAGCTCAATAAAAAGGCCCGTATTAATAAGCCGATCTTAAGATCACTGCGATCTCAAAATTCGGTTTGAGATCCTAAAATATGCCAAATCGTACATAAAATGACATTTGTAAGATCTGAGCTTGCGCTCTTGAGCAGCGATTGATTTATTAATACGGAACTCAACACATTTAATGTGTGTGTATGTGTGTATGTATGTGTATCTCACTCTCTCTCTGTATGTCTCTCCATCTCCATCTCTCTCTCTCTCTCTGTGTGTGTGTGTGTAACTCTCTCTCCGTGTGTATCTCTCTCTCTCTCTCTCTGTGTGTGTGTGTGTATGTATCTCTCTCTCTCCATCTCTCTCTGTGTGTGTGTGTGTGGGTGTGGGTCTGTATGTATCTCTCTCTCTGTTTGGGTGTGTGTGTATACAGTGTACAGTACTGACCCAGTACAATTGTAAGTCTTGAAGACGAACTGCGGCCCCATCCAGAGGCGGCGGTGCGGGCCGGCGTGCGTCACGATCTCCACCTGCGACAGCCAGCGCTCCTCCTCGCTCATGCACATGTCCGCGCAACGCTACGAGACAAACATAACGACATTGTTAATGTCTGTCAACTATAAGAATAAATTTAAATTAAAAATAATAATAATAATGTTCAATTTTTAACCGACTTCAAAAAAAGAAGGAGGTTCTCAATTCGACTGTATTTTTTTTAATGTTTGTTACCTCAAAACTTTGGACTGGGTGAACCGATTTGGATGATTCTTTTTTAATCGAAAGCTGGTGTTTGTCGTGTGGTCCCACATTTTGAACGAGATCTGACAATGGCATCCATGTCAAAAGCATATAAGTCTTCAATTTGCATTAATTATGTGCGCGATAAATGGACGAATAACTCAATATCGCGCCAACCGATTTCGATGATTCTTTTATATTGGATGTACTTCATTTGAAGTCGGTTATTTTTTTGTTAAAATGTTAGATTATAAAACAAAAAGTCAACATCACTATTGACGAAGAAAAAGACATGCTAGGCGAGTGTAAGTGACTTACCCGGCAGCTGAGCGGCTGCAGCAGCGGGCTGGAGGGCGGCAGCGGCGCCAGCAGGTCGGCGGCGGCGGGCGGGCGCTGCAGGGGCCACTGCGCCACCGCCTCCACCTCCAGCTCCACGGGGGACTCGTCGCACACCTTCTCCTTGGGCACGCCTGGGGCACACACAACGATATCTTTTGTATAATACATTACACTGATTTGCATGACGCCGGAACAAAAAACATTTTATTCAAATATTTTTTAAATCCTAAAAAAAATCACACTATATATTTTTTACTATCCATGTCGCGCATATAAGATTGTCCATGTGCAAAGGAGACATGTCTCGAGTATGATGTCTTGCAATACTACGTCACTACAAATGTTTATTGAAGGCAGTACAAAAACACATTTGGCAGTACAAAAACACATAAATATTTGCGTTGTACGCGTCAGCTTTCGGGAATCGACCTATAATGTAGATGAATTAGAATCTGATACATTTGTTAGTGACAACATGTGTGTGTGTGTGTGTGTGTGTTTGTACGTACTGCGCGCCGGCCGCGGGTGCAACAACAGATGCAGCAGCGAGCCGCTGGCCGCCATGAGATAGAGCGAGAGCGCGGCGCCGCGCCCGCCCGCACCCATCGCACCCCCCGCACCCGCCACACCCCCTGCACCGCCCGTGCCCCACACCGCGCGAGCCAGCAGCGGCGCGCTGTTGCCGTCCTCTGACAGCGAGGAGAGCCGCTGACGACCTGCAACCGACATAACATATTGTAACTAGGTTTAATACCTCATTTGATATCCTTGGCTGATTTAATACAGGCAGAGATGTACTTTCCATCTAAATTCGAATTAGTCTTTAGGTCTTCCTATGATAAATTATCGAGGAAATGGAAAACTGAATTGTGATGTTATAATGTGATTATTCAATATGCCATGTCTATTGACTTTTATTCTACTCAAAATTGTTACTTTCTAGTATTGTGATAAATATAATTGCTATAATTATTTAGTATCTTTTGCGCCACATCCGGCATGCCGGCATGAGATTGGGATTAGTTTTCTAGGCCGCCCGAATATGCGGTGGTCGTAAGTGGCCTAAGACTGACACTCGGGAACGCGATCGCGATATCAGCCAGGATGGCCGCCATCGCTGAGCCTATTTAAAAACCTTTAGACCTACTTACCAGAGCTGTTCCGTGTGATGGTGTGCGTGGGCAGGTTGTGCGTGGGCCGCAGCTGAGCCAGCGGCGCCGCCACCACAGGATGTGGGAACGGCGGCAGCCGCGGGTTGGGGAACCAACCCTCCACCACCTGCCGAGGTCATGCATAACTCATGTTATTATATGTCGTTAGAAACGTGCAGTGCGCGTAACTCTACTCGACATAAAGATATAACAGTGGATTTTTTTTATAAAACAATGTCTTTTTAGAAATGCCCAATTTACGCACAAATAGAACAAAGAGTGATGGACGCAAACATGCTTGAATAGAATTATTATCTCTTTATTAATTAATCTTTATTCATAAAATTACTTTAACGCCCCAACTCGGAGTCACTAACGTTTACTTTAATCATGCTTTATTCGCTCCTTAGTAAAGAATCACCAAACAAATTCTGTACTAAGGAACGGTATAAGTAACCGTTAGTGACTTTGGGACGTTGGGGCGTTAGGTACAATGGGCAGACTTAAATGCCTACTAGCATTCATATTTAATTCACTCGTATCTAAGAGAGTAGTTAAAACAGACAGTTTAATCATGTATCTTATGTTACCGGCGAGTGCGCGTGC
Organism: Thymelicus lineola; assembly: GCA_963932265.1. Taxonomy (NCBI): domain Eukaryota; kingdom Metazoa; phylum Arthropoda; class Insecta; order Lepidoptera; family Hesperiidae; genus Thymelicus; species Thymelicus lineola. The sequence continues at coordinate 3,427,221 of OZ010687.1, read as the reverse complement.
GCATGTATCGGCAGGCCGGCGGAGCGGTGGAAGCGCGACAGGCGGTTGACGACGCGCGGCTGCGTGTGCGTGCGCACGCCGCACGCGCCGCCGTACGGGCTCATCGCGAACACGTGCGTCGTGCCGCGCAGCGTCGACACCGCCGCCCAGCGCGAGTCGTTCGAGATCGCGATGTCCTGCAACACCGCAACCGACAACACTGAACTTGTGTCTACATCTTTACCACTAACATTCACTTATTCATTTCCGTCCTTAAGTCCGATTTACACGTATTAAGTAGTTAAGTAGATAACTAAATTTTAAGTAAATTAATACGTGTAAATCGGACTTCAGGGAAAGCAAAACACATAAGTATTTTTTTTATACTTTATAAGTTAATACTTGACTACAATCTGTTTTTTTATTCTTGACGTTTTTTAAACTGTGCTACCAATTAGAAACTAAAGTAGTAAATAGTAATCATTGACACAGATCCAAAATGGAAGCGGAGGAAAGGCATCATCGATACTGAAACATTTTTTTCATGAATGACAAATGATCATGATTCTGATTCGAATAGTCAGTTGCTATTAAGGGCCTAGTCTCGTAGTTCACAAAATAAGAATCGCGTGCGGCTAGTCCAAACGTCAAGCGTCTGCACGTAGGCTCCCCGCAGTCCCCGCATTCATCCTACATAGCGTAATTATTTGACTAGTTCGGAAAGTTGCTCTACTAAGTATTTTTTTTTTCTATAGAAGAGTTGTCTGTGTTTTTGTGTTCTATAGTATCCCCAATATAGAAAATCTAAAGGCTGCAGTCTTGCAAAATTCACTCGCGGCGAATTATTTTCACAACTTTGTACATTTTTTCATACAAAGTAGTGAAATATCATAAAATATTATTATTACACAAAATAACCATAATATAAGTAATAGCTGGTTATTTTAAGTTTTTTAAGTTCATCTAGGTGGATTTTGTTAGGTAAATCAATAGTTAAATACAGGTCTTTCGCGCCCAAAGTAATTTAGAGTTATGTTTGTGCGCTTACTTTATGGCAACAAAGAATTAATTTACAAATCTGTTCTGCTCATAATTAGCTCCACATTCTTGTCTTGAAAATTTACTGAATATTTTTTTCTAATTATCTTTCATTTCTTAATTCCGAGGTCACAATTCCATCAAAATTCTCTGTTTTTTATCTCTTTACAAATGGTTTGTTTCATAATAAATAAGCATCGTATGTATGAAAAAATTTGATTATTTTAATGCCATGAGTTCAATAAAGCAAACACAAAAAATGCACCAAATGCAAAAAATGCATGGAAAATTGGGTGCCAACGTAGAAGTGATGAAGAGAAATAGAATCCAAAGGTAAGTAGTTATATTATTCATGTTTAGGGCCTAACTACAGGGGCAAAGCAGCCGGTATAGAACAAATTTTTGTATTACAGAAAAGAGCCATTAGAGCTATTTATAAACTAAAATCAAGGGAGTCCTTGCGAGTCAAATTTAAACAAATATAGACATAATAACTGTATACATATACATATAATAATAATGTATAAATATACATATAATAACTGCATATAAACAAAATTGTGATTTTTCAAATCGTCAAACAAGAAGGATGCATCAATTGGCTACCTCTTCGTACCGTCTTTCTAAAGTGCAACGTTCTTTTATGGGACTAGGTATAAAATTTTATAATAAAGTCCCAAAACAAATACGTGACTTACCAGTGGAATCTTTTAAGAAACGTGTAAAGGCTCAGCTCTTAGGCAAGGGCTACTATAGCATAAATGAATATTTAAATGACAAGGATGCTTGGAAATGACTAGCTAGGCAACCAGTTCTGCACAGGTTAGAGAATACCTATTTTTGTAATAGATATAAGTTTTAGTTTTAAAAGATGTGCTGAGGAGTTTCTTTACGGCTTTTCTTCTCCTCCATGACAAAGCACCTTTCCGAAAAGCTGGTAGATTAAAAAAATGACGTGCATAAGAGTATCAGTGATACCTACATGAATAAAGATTATTTCATTTCATTTCATTTCATTTCAAATTAAATAAGCTAGCGAAACTCCACAGACGTGATAGGTATATAATAATATGATAGAACTAGGGATTGCAATAAGGAAAAACGGATCCGGTAATCCGGCCGGGTCCGACGTTTTTTACGTATACCGGATCTGGTGGAATTTACCGGATACGGTCACACCAATTTTTGGTAAAATAATCACCTTGTTGCTAGTATAGATGCTTTGAATGCCTGGTATAGATGTTGTAATTAATCTAGTATTACAATCTGGTATTCTCAACGTTCAATAGGGGTGATAATATAGTACAGCGTGAAATTATATTTTCGTTGAAATCACTTCTTGTTTATAATTGGTAATATTTGCCCTAAATGGATATAGGTGTAAGCTATAGGTGTATATCAATTGAAGCGCAATAACATGACAACAAAAACCCCCTTTAAACATATTAAGATGTGTAGTTGTATACATGTACACTTGTTATGTACACTTGTTCTGTATGTTTTATAGTTTGTATAATTATTTATTTCCCACTTTATAATATTATATCCCTAATAAGTATCATTTAATCATATACACATAAAATTAAATAAAATAAATAATTAAGTTGTAAATTATCTTCAACTTTGGATTGACCTGCTTCTAAAATAATATTAATATACAATATTAATAAGATTGACGCCACATGTGAAACTACACGAAAAAGGGGACTACACTGTAAATCAGCAGCCGTGGTTGGTTCCTAGCCGCTCCATGGCACAGGCAGAGGGTAGTCCTTTTTCGTCAGGTGACATGGTACCCGCTAAATTTTCTATGTTTCATGTCAAGCAATAATTTAGTAAAGGGTTACATTTTGTTAGTACTTTTTCTTTCACCGTAGTTTAACCTTGTAACCCATGTACCATGTTATTTTCATGACGGAATAAATGTTTCTTTCTTTCTTTCTTATTAGCTCCTTCTTAAAGAAAATAAAGAGGAAAAAATGTAGGAATTGATATAACTATGTACTATATTTTTAGAAGACAAGTTATATTAACTATGAGTTCTACTAACAGTCTGATAACTATATAGTTATATAGTTCTACTTACAGTCTATAACGAACTAGTTGAACAGTTTTTAGGTATTTATATAGTATCGATAGCATTACTACTAATGTACCTCACTGGCGTGTTGATGCATATTGTTTAAGTTTACGATCCATATTGAAATCAAATAATTATGTACAAAACTATTACTGATACACAAATATTTACAAAAACTATTATTAAAATACAAATATTTACAAAACACGCAAAAAATTATAAAAAATAATAATAAAGTAGAGCAACTTTCGATACACAATCTACGTCAGAGCCGGAGCAAGGTTAGAGTGAGAGGGAACAGTTTTATTCGTCGTGGACTACACGTCTGAACGCTTCGGCCGTGCATTGGCCACTAAGGAATTTCCCTCGCATTTCTTGTTTATAAACTCTTTTTTTGTAGGTCTTTTGAGATTATTATTATTGTTAGAGTAAGGTGATTTAGGTGCACTTTTTTTTGTATTTGCTTTATTGAACTCGTGGCATTAAAATAATCAATTATTTACATACATACGATGCATAGTTATTATGAAACAAACCATTTGTAAAGAGATAAAAACCGAGAATTTTGAAGGAATTGTTATGTCTGAATTAAGAAAATGAAAGATAATTAGAAAAAACTATTCAGCGCATTTTTAAGACAAGAATGTTGAGCTAATTATGCGCTGAACAGATTTGTAAATTAATTCTTTGTTTCCATAAAGTAAGCTTACAAACATAACTCGAAATGACGTTGGGCGCGAAAGAGCTGTATTTAACAATTGATTTACCTAACAAAATCCACCTAGATGAACTTAAAAAAAATAACTAGCTATTACTTATATTATGGTTACTTTTGTGTAATAATAATATTTTATGATATTTCATTACTTTGTATGAAAAAAAAAATACAAAGTTGTACAAATAATTCGCCGCGAGTGAATTTTGCAAGACTGCAGCCTTAACCGCTATCCTTCACAGCCAAGCGGAGAGATCACTGTAACCGAACCAACCTGCACTTTAGCGGTGGTATCCCCCCGGTGCAGTATGTACAGATGATGCACCGAGGCGAGGTTGGGCCCGCAGGGGTGCGGGTTGATGCGGAACACGTGGAAGTCGTGTCCGCGGCGGTCGGCCGTCACCAGCAGCATGCCACTCGGGTCGAACTTCAGCGCGATGATCGCTTCCGAGTGCGCTATGAAGTGAGCCACGATCGGATCGCACGGCTCCTCGCAGTCTTGGCCCTCCTCTTCGTCTATGCCTTGCTGTGGGGTGTATCATAACTATTATTAGTATTACTTCCTTGCTAAACTATTGTGTGCTTGTATCAGTGATACGAATAGTACGAGTATCCTAGATGTATTATACCTAGACTATCGTTTTGAGTGTCTTGACAGTCGGTTCCTATAACCTATCTATCCGTTACTGCTGATAAAAACTATAGTAAAAATTCATTTTTCGTATCAATAAACAAATATCGATTCAGATTAATGATAGTCTTTAACATATTTTTAGGCAACCCAATCGCGATACTTTTCTTTACATATGATATTTGATAAAAAAAATCATCCGGTAAGCAGACGGCTGCAGAAACGCCTCTAATTCGGATCTGAGACTAACATCATTCAATGCATTACCTCCAAGTCGAGCACGGTAACGAGGCCGGGGTGCGGCTGGTCGGCGTGCGGCGCGTGCGGCCCGTGCGGCGCGTGCGTCGCGTGCGGCGGGCTGGGCGACTGCGAGGCGGCGCGCCCGGCCAGGCTGTGCGCCACCGTCTCGCCCAGCCCGCGCAGACCCTTGCTGAGCGACTTGGCCGCGTGCAGCACGCTCGCTGTGTAGCTTTGGGCGCCTTCGCCTGGAACAGGGTATTTACTGTTATAAAAATAACGATAATACACTCTCAATACTCCATACTCAATACCCCAGTGCAGACTAGAGTCCACCATCGTGAAAACATACACACAAATAAAAGAGAACAAACATTTACACGTATATACAGATACTGTGATACGGACAGATGATGTAGTAATAATTTAGTATTTATAAAAATTTAATTATAATTAGCAAGGTCGTGATTGAACACCTGCGTGCGCCCCGCGCGACACCGTAGGTACTGTCACACAGCGGTCACACAGCGGCCCTCGCTGAGTGTGACCTTTTTCTGTGCCATCTACATGGCAATGCGCTTAATTTTTTTTTAGCATAGTATTACTTTTAAGCAAATTTGTGTATCTCTTGCAGTGCCTTGCACCGAAATAAATGTTTTTCTTTCTTTCTTTCTTTCTTATACGACACAAGTAATCCATCCTCGCTACGCTTCGAGTACATAAGTCTTAATACCCTGTACCCCTGAAGCAACTCCTTTTTGCCTTGTAGCAGTTGTAGCCTGCCTCGAGAATATGGCAGTTTCAGTGATTAGCGGTTCAAACAAACAAGCGAATAAACTATTCAGCTTTATTTTATTATTATACACATAGATAAATGTCTGTAAATAATCCAAGCCGTCTCACTCGTTTATAGTATACTTTTGTATACTATAACACTCTTGATTGATCAGTAAAAACTGATGTTCAGAATTGTAGTCTTACTTCCAAAAAAAACCAAGAAAATTTACAAACTGTGAACTAAAGTATAAATAATAAAATTCATGTTAATTAATTACTATAAAAGCTAATCAAATGCATCGAACAAAGACATAATAATATCATTTAATGCTTTAAAATTTAATATAGTAATCCTCAAAGAAAATATTCAAAAAAATAGGGTAACAAAGTAAAAAAATAATCCGACACAAAAAGTATGTATGGGCTAGGATATCTGTAACAAGGTCATTAGGTTCACAACTAAAGAGTATAATTAATTATATTATTATAACACAATATACGTGACAATCATAAGTTAATATTTGAATGTGGTGTATCTACTTTCAAATATCTATCAGTAACTTTTAAAGCATGTTCTTTATGCTTCAAAAATAACGCCAAACCGATGAAATCTAAGAAACATTGAAAGAGTAAATTTCATACAGTACACAATTATTGTAATATTAATCTTGCAATTAGCAGATGATGTGGTTTAGTTACTTTTTGATTTATCTGTACTTAATATTACAAGATTCGTATTTTAATGACATTTTGATGCCTTCAGATTAATGAGTATAGAATCTTGTGAGTAAGTACTATGAGTGATCTAATGAGTCTCTTGGAGCATTAAACTACAATTATGAATTAATGTAACGGTCTTATTTACAAACGCTTAATAACCCTTTTTTCTATTGCACTGTTATATTATGTTATCGTTTTTTCATAAGGGTGAGAGAAACAAAACACTCTATAAGCCTTATATAACTTTGTATGTTTTTATGAATAAGGGGTTAGACTATAAATAAGTTCAAAGTTAATTAAAAAACTAGTATAACGCGACGAATCCATCACGACTTGTCGTCATTGTAATGAATTGCATGTGAAGTTTTTATTTTATTTATTTATTTAAACAAACAATTACAATTTACAAATAAACACTAGTATTGAAGGTGAACACAATACCCGACGCAGTAAGTGCATCGGCGCATTGTTCCAGTGCTATGAACAATGGACCACATTCACAGTAGATGCGTAAGGTCAATAGAGGAGTCATCGGCCTTTATCGACTGAGTTCGCGGATTTTATCCTTTTATTCTTATCTATGTTCGGTGCCTGTAGATTTTTCTCGATTTTGATCGTCATCATATTCTTTGTATGCTGTATTGGTGGTCATCAATAACACGCACGCACATACTTAATGCAAATTTAAGACTTATATGCTTTTGACATGGATGCCATTGTCAGATCTCGCTCAAATTTAAGTCGGACCACACGACAAGCACCAGCTTTCGATTAAAAAAAGAATCATCAAAATCGGTTCACCCAGTCGAAAGTTCTGAGGTAACATTACGGTAACAAACATGAAAAAATACAGTCGAATTGAGAACCTCCTCCTTTTTTTGAAGTCGGTTAAAAACAGATTTAATTGACTTTACTTGTTCGCTTGTTAATAGCTTTAGTAACCGATAAAAACATAAAAACCACGTAAATCGACTTTGTAGATAGCTATACTAGCTACGTTCAATTTATAATTTGATATCAATTAGTTTTATCGATATGGATCGCCTGTTGCCCACGCAGTGGCATTTAGACGCGTTGTTTGCACACGTGTAGATCATGAAGCATGGAGCAAATCTTAAAGTGATAACGCTAAAACTTTGTTTTTGCACGAGTCAATATTGCACCATATTAAAATCTTCTTTAAATTCATACTTTAACTTTATTGACAGAATAATATTTGATATAAAACGCGGAGTTTTCTTCTACTGCTTCTTGCAATGCAACAAAGGGCATTGTTATTAAGGGGTGTGTGTGAATAATAATTTTCTATTTTATTTCATAATTAATAATACTTATAGATAAGTATGACAGTGGGGATAAGTATTTACTATAATGTTAGTCAGATATATTAGATCATGCTAGTGGCAGAATATTATTACTTTCTCTGTAGTACAATGTAATCCTTATCCGTTATTGCATCATACAGTTTCAATATCCGACTCGCCTGCCTCTGTAACGCTTTAATTGTGATAAGTGATAACTTATACAATTTATATACATCCATATTGTTTTAATTCAAAAATTATTATGTGTATGATAATTTTATGATCATCAACAACATTAACAATTTTTTTTTCCATATTATTTTTAAAAATTAAACAATCTACAATTACCTACCTACTTGCTTTATTACGTACCTACTAATTAAAAAAATTTAACTGCGTAAATACATGCAGTTATATTATAGGAAAACAAATTGTCTATACCAAACCAACTGTAATAATAATTTGAATAATTTCACTATACGTAAGATTTTTAATAGGCATGAAGGCTAAAACAAATTTTTCTGCTGGTTTCTTTCTCTGCTTGTTTATTGATGACGCGGAAACCATACAACAGATATTGATGATACTTTGTCAACATCTAGAATACTTTTCATCCCGATAATAATACTGCGGAATAGAAGACAAAAATCTGACATATTCAAAATACTTATCCGTCTTACATACCCGAAGTGGCTTAACTATAGCGGGTTACAACTTACAAGTTTAACAATAAAATTAATTAACGTCCAAATCCAAATTTCCTGAAATCGTCCAACCGTGAATTTTTCCTTAACTTATCATTTGGTTGTAATAAAGTTGCAAAGGTAATTAACAGTGAATGTTAAGGCGCAAGCGCATGCTCTTGAACTTGTTTGTTACCTGGTAGCGACAGAGGCATCACGAACCTGCGGAACCAGTTGCACACTGCCCTACTTTACACGATTCTAAGTCTAATTGTCTACTGCAATGTTGGCTAAAAACTCATTTGACATCTTGTATCAATGTTGATGTTATGTGTATTCTCGGATCAATGATGCCACTGATAAACTGTTTAAATTTTATTGTAATAATATAGACATTTTGAACAATAATAGTGAATATTTTTTTAAGTTATTTGGTAGGATAAGAATTTATGATGGCTACTTCAACTATTTAGGTTGGCCACCCCTCCATTGCACCGGAGCCTGGTAGATACTGGAGGAGGTATGCTCAAAGCAGTCTCAGTTATGAGGACCCATGCCTGTAGAGGGCCATTAATTCAAAGTCAAAGTCAAAATATTTTATTCATATAGGTATCACTGATACACTTATGCACGTCATTTTTTGGCTTTTCGGAAGGTGCTTTGTCGTGGAGGAGAAGAAAAGCCTAAAGAAACTCCTCAGCACATCTTTTAAAAAAATATTACAAAAAAGATAATAATACAAAAGTATTTACTATTCTGAGCGGAACTGGTTGCAGAGCTGGTCACTTCCATGCGTCTTTGTCATTTAAATACTCGTCTACACTATAATATCCCTTGCCTAACAATTGTGTCTTTACACGTTTTTTGAAAGTTTCTATTGGCAAGTCACGTATTAATTTTGGGATTTTATTATAGAAACGTATACCAAGCCCTATGAAAGATCGCTGCACTTTACTTAGGCGGAACGAAGGCGTAACTAATTGATGCATTCTTTTCGTATGGCGATTATTAATATCAAAATTTTGTTTATACGCGTTTATATTCTTCCGTATATAAACTACATTGTTGAAGATATACTGGGAAGCTACTGTAAGTATACCTATTTCCTTGAACTTTTCACGCAAAGATTCCCGAGACCTAAGTTTATAAATAGCCCTAACTGCCCGTTTCTGGAGTATGAAAATTTGTTTTATATTGGCTGCTTTGCCCCACAGCAAGATGGCATAAGACATAACACTGGAAATAAGCAAAATAGACTATCCTAGCAGTTTCGACGTCTGTATACTGCCTTATTTTCCTAACAGCAAAAGCAGCCCTACCGAGTTTTGTCGCGAGATTTGTTATATGTGGGCCCCATTGAAGTTTACTATCTAAGGTCACCCCTAAAAAGACCGTCGATTCCTCCATATGCAATGTTTCGTTATTTAGTTTAAGAGATTTGCTGACTTTTTTAACATTAGGTAGCACAAACTCTATACATTTCGTTTTTTTTGCATTTAATAGTAAATTATTGATAGTGAACCAACGCGACACATGCGAAAGAGCACTATTTACGTCGTCGAAATTTACTTTATTCCTTTCACACTTAAATATTAGTGATGTATCATCAGCAAATAGTACAATATCCGCTTGGTTCTTTACATAATGTGGTAAATCGTTAATGTATACCAGAAAAAGAAACGGACCCAAGATCGAGCCCTGCGGTACACCCATCACAGCCGGTGACCCCGATAACTTAATATCGTTTATGCTAACTTTTTGTATTCTATTACTCAAATAAGACGCGATCAAGCTAAGGGCCTTGTTTTTTATACCATAGTGGCCAAGTTTAAACAGCAATGTTTCGTGCTCAACACAATCAAATTGCAACAAACCTTGCTATCAATATGAATATATGTATATGGACCTTATTCTTCAAAAAAATATCACTCATTGTTTTCACTGCCATCTCAGTGGCAGTGTCCTCTTTAATCTATACTATAAAGCTGAAGAGTTTGTTTGTTTGGTTGAACGCGCTAATCTCAGGAACTACTAGTTTGAGTTGAAAAAATTTTTTGTGTTCGATACTTCATTTATCGACGAAGGCTTTTGACTTTATAACATCACGCTACGACACTGCTACGGAAAATGTTACAAAAACGGGAAAAAAATGTTTCTTTTTGATAGCTTCCGCTGCGTAAACGGTCTAAGTTACGCAAAAATCATGTATGAAGGAATTGTTCCGGAGAGGGAAGAGATAATTTAATGATCTCTGATTTGTTAAACGTGCCAAAACTGTAAAAGTTAAAAGTAACAACAAAGTACATTCATTAATTGTTAGTCGACACAAAGTTCGCCGGGTCAGCTAGAGTTAGTATAAGACAAAAGCTCACCTTCACATCCCCCGCTGCTGCGTTTAGAAGGATTGAGCTTCTTGTCAGCATACGCGAGCCAGCGGTCCCCCAGCGCTAAGGGGTTGACGGGGGAGGCCCCGCCCAGGGGACACGGGCAGGGGTAGCACGTGGTCACGGCGAGCCGGTCCTCTAGCGTGCTCGCGTCGAACACTGCGAAGCGCTCCGAGAATGATACCACCACGGACCGCTTGTTGGCCAACACGTCTAGGATGGGGTTCTTGAATTTTATGCTTTTGACCTGTCGGAAAAAATTATTGTTAGATCTAGTGACTTCTAAGGATCCATTTGAAGACGTAAATAAATGACTTGAGTTTCGGAAGTTTTTCAAACCACCCGAGGGCCACCGACATGGCTTAACGACTGTTATCTTATGCTAACAACCGGGACCGACGGCTTTACGTGCCCTCCGAAGCACGGAAACGCTCAAGAATTTTTTGTCACTAGCGGTCACCCATCCAAGTACCGACCGCGCAATATATAATTTGCTAGGTAAATTAACACTTTATTAACACCCATCAGCTAGTGCAATCAAAACAGCAATATCAATTCTCACATCCTAAAAGTTATCAATCTTAATAAAATTTACCTTGAATATATTACAATTAATTTGATTGTTCATGAGTGACTTTTTCAGTCAATTGAATATGGAATTGATGAACGACAGTGATATGCTGTGGTGATTTGTATTAAATCCACATACATTATTTATTTGAGCTCCAGTAATTTTTACTCACATTTCCCAAACGTATCAATAAATCAACCAGAAGGTATACTGGTCTGTGTCTTACAAATAGTAATGTATAAAAATAAACAGCATAAAAGACAGTATTAAATTCGAGATATGCAAAAAAATTCAACTGATAGAAACTGACCTGCTCTCCACCCCTGATAGAAAGGAAACTAAGTGAGCAGAATGCTGGTCCAGGGCTAGCGGAGTCACACAAGGCGATGAGGGGCCTCTTCGACGCGAAGCAGTCGCCGTGCTGCGGAGTAGGCAATATACGGAGCACCCTCACTGTGCCTTGTCGCCAAGAGAGCACCTCCTGCGCCTCGCCGTTGGGGGGGATCAGCCAAACCTGGACCCCTGACCCGTACCCCAGGATGAGCAGGAGAGGAGATACGTCATTCTCGCTGTCTCCTTCAGGCGTCGGTTCATTTATGTCTGCTGTTTCAAACCTGTGCAAGAGTTTTAATACATTGACAAATAAAAATATCAATTTCTCTCATACATGATGACATTATCTGGTGTATTGATGATTTGGTGAAAATATCACAGTGGTAACATACCGAGCCCACTGTATAACATCCTTGGGGTCTATGGCGGAGGAGGAGGAGAGTGTGACGTCATTAATGAACCCGGAGACCGCGTCGATGATGCTGCGGTCGCTGGGCGGCTGCGGCGGCACCTTGAGCGGCCCGCCGGAGCGCGCGTGTCGCGGCGACTCCGCTGACATACTGGCTGTGCGGCGCCTGACACGACAAATATATCATTAAAAAAGTTTACATACACACCTTGATATGGGATACTACTAACGACATCTATTTTCTACCCTGGTTTTGGTTGAATCGGAATACTACTATGTGAAACAGATTCGTTAATAATGATTAGCATTGCAGGGTTTAGGTATACAAGAAAAAGGGTAAAATGTGCAAGAAAAAGCTTACAAGTGGTATAACAAGTCACAAAAAATATTTATGATACTTATTGATAATGCAAATTTTACCAGGACGGGCTTAATGTTAATGGAGACGTATATAAGGGAACATACCAAAACCACGTGCCTCATTTAGAGGGGGGAGGGGGGTCTTCAAAACACCACGATTGGTCACAGAGGGGAGGGGGGGGTTTAGGTTTTTGTCACGTAGTCAATATTTTAGCAACCATTGCACCACAAAGTCGTCAAATATAAGCAAAATTATTATTTTTTAACTCTGTTTTTGCAAAAAAGTATTGAAAACCGTATTTATCAATTACCACGTGAAACCTAGGGGGGAGGGGGGGGGGGGGGTCTTCTCATATACTACGGATGGTCACGAATGGGGGGGAGGGGGGTAAAAAGTTGGAAAAAATGGGTTACGTGGTTTTGGTATGTTCCCTAACTATTTAATGAGGCCATTCGTCTATGATGTTAGCAATATTCACAAAATGATATTTGCATGTTAATAAGTAATACATGAAATTATTGTATGGAAATAATTGTAGAAGCTGTTTGATTAATTCAAAAACACGTATTTGTGTAATAAATAGACTGACCAAGGTTCATGAAGGATCATGGTTTGGTTTTATGTTTGGTTTAGTCATGCAGCTGTTTTGCCAATTGTAATTTAAGTAATTAAATTGTTCTAAAGTCTGCATAAAACAGGATAGCTGTTAAAATATTATAATATCTACATAATATTTAATTTTCTAGCTATACTCACATACATAGTATGAATAGTTTTGTTTTTATTTAATAAAAATTAACATCACCAGTTATAGTCACATTTAATGAAAACAGTTTTAATTTTCTCTTGTTTTTTGAGCTTAAATAAATTAATGTTTTAAGAACACAAGTTGTTTATATTTACAACTTGTCAACAAGTGATAAGGGTAAACTTATCAACATGTTTACTCTTTTTATCAGCATGGGAAGTTAATGATTCTAATTCTGTTTACAACATACCCTCGGAACACTTTCATCACCAATCATTTACAAGGACCCTCATCAGCAATGGAGGGTATTTTTATTTTTTTAAATTTTAAATGTAAAACATAGGCAAAAAATGTACAGAAAAGCAACCTTATTGCAAGTGGTCATAGTAGCTCAAGGATATCTTACTAATCAAAGGTATCACTGATATCACAGTACCTGTTAAAACAAGAAGCAGGGGACCCCTCTACCTTATTAGGGTACCATAATAAAGGAACTATAATGTGACATAAGATAAGATTATTTGAATTTATGAGAGGTATTAAAACACTGGAGTAGGTAAAGATGAGTCACTGAAACCACAAAATGCTGGCTACAAGTTGCAGTTGATACAAAATACTGTATATATTCCCAAACACATACATAATTACCTATATGTTTTGTCTTAATTGTATATACGAATGTGTGTACATAAACAAATAAATAAAATTACACAGTGTAAGTATTGCCTGAATTTCATAAAAATATTTAATGTTTTTTTCCTTCACTATGATTGTTTTTCTTTTGATTCCGGCTCAGGACCGGTCAGAGTGGCGCAAGTTAGGGGAGGCCTATGTCCAGCAGTGGACCTCCAAGGGCTGATGGATGGATGATTGTTTTTAATAATAAATAATCGTAAATCATTGGAAGTCATTGTGGTTCTTAAAATTGGATGGACCTACAACCAGATTAAATGTATGACAAATACAATTGCTATCAAGAAAATTTTAATAAAATAAAGATTTAGATACCTAATTGAAATCAAAGCGTTAAATTGCCATTGTCTTGAGAAGTCTTGTAGATATTACATAATTCAAAAACAAAACATCGCCTATTGTTTGATTACATAATTTTAAAAATAAACAAAAGCTACACACAACTAATCAATAGTCAGTATTCGTTTGGTCGTAGGATAGGTGTGATTGCGAACCAGCAGGTAGTGCTTAAATCAAGAGGAAGAGTACATAGTGCGAGAAGCTATTATTATATTAATATAAACAGTGTTCAAACTAAGGGACCGAGGACAAAGGAAATCGATGCAACTACAACCTTCCCACGTAACGAAACGATCAATACGTGCATCCAACACAATCACATCATTTAAACAAAAACTCAAGAGACTCACCTTGCTTACGAGATCAATTTTCATTTTAATTCCATTTTTTTATAATTTAGGTAATTGCGTCGTTTTATTGGCAGTCGGAAACAATGACGTCACAACTATAACTAAAAAACACAATCGCACTCACTTCAACACTTGACCTGATTTAATTACTTTAATGGCCTTATATAAATAAATCTATATTAAAATTATAATTTAAAAATATAAAACAACAACATACAACAGATGTTTCCAGTGACAATGGGCTGAGTGACACTCACTCACTCAGTCACTCACTCATTTGCTTATTATTTATCGTGAGTGTGTGTGTATGTAATAAATAAAGAAGTTAGTACTCGTCGAACCTAGGTACCACAGAGGTACGGTGAGTGAGACAGCCAACAATTACTGTAATAAACTACTACAAACACCAGTTAAATTTACATGTGTGTAGGTAAACCATTGCACAAAAATCAGTGTGTAAAAACTGAAACACATAGGTCAAAACGCACACAAAGACAAACTATCTACATGCGCGGGCAGCGCCCCCACTCACTACAATACAATCTGTCACTCACAGACTTTCTGTCAGTGACTCAGTGTTGACAATATTGCCATACTAATGCTAGCAGCATATACTTGCCACATGTGAACTATCAGATTCCCCTAATGACGGTAAAAATAATTATAAATAAAATTTTAACTGAAATCGTTCAATAAATCGGTATCAAATACAAAGTCTTGACTATCAGCTAAAATTGAAATATAAGAATGTTTTAATTTTATTTACGTCATAACAGTGGTTAGTAATTGCCGTAACTTTAATAGGCACTACATCAACTGTATTATTCGACTGAGTAATATTCGTTCAAAACAGATGGCGATTGAATTATTTCTAGAAATAATTTGAAACAGTCGTGTTTCGTATATTTATATAAGCCAGAAAACAACAGCTTTATAATTATTTTTTTATCACACTTTCTTGTGCACACTTATTACAGTCACAGCTTTATTTATTTTTTATACCTTTTCGGTCAGCATTGCGTCAGCGGTATCTTTGATATACAGCTCTTCGTGCATGGATAGCTGGTGGCCTAATGGTTAGCTGGTACAAAATGCATTTAAGTATTAAGCTCGCCAATTGTACCTTGATTTAGTGGTCTATGGTGTGATGGTGGATTTTTCACAATTTATTTGTTTTACTTTACCATTGAAATTACTGATGTATTAGGGCGACCACATAGAATTGGATAGTTTGTCTGCCCATGTGTTGGCTGTTTACCTAAATAACATCTAAATTATTTCACCTTCCTGACCACTCGTTTAAATTTTTTTAGATACCAACAAAGTACCAACTTTCGAATTTATTAATAACATAATTTTATGAAATATGAATATTAATACATTTGTGATGAATATTAAAGAGTACGTTTTTTTGTTGATATATATGCTTTGCGATGCCGAAACTAAAAATCAGAATATAAAAATGACAAAATACAATATAGTGCTCATACTTGTTGATGATTTACGATATCTATCCAATGAAACTGTTTATTTGCCAAATATACAAATGATGATAGAAAGAGGTATTAGTTTCAAATACGCTTACGCTCAGGTAATTTTTAAATCAGTATTAAAACGTTATGCATACAAAATTTTATGTGTAATATAAGAGAATTATGAGAAATGTATTATAAATACTGAAATGTTGGATGTCTCTTGTTATTTACAACTTACTGTACTATCAGCGATCATTAAATAAATATTTTCTCATTTTCATACATATACAAAAACACATTATAATTTTAAAATAACTTTACAGCAAGCCCAGTGTGTTCCCAGCCGAAACTCTATATTTACTGGACGGAGACCCGATTCCTTACGTCTATATGATTCATATGGTTACCAAGTATCTTCAGCGAGGAAATTTATAACATTACCCCAATTTTTTAAAAAACATGGCTACATGACATATGCAGTGGGAAAAGTATATGACATGAATGAAAATCTATGTAACAATAACCAGTGTCCTTATGTTTGGTCGAAACCTCCTTACTACCCTCCTAGCAATAAATACAACGATGCAGCGGTATGTGATGTTTATAGATCCCAGAAACTGAAAAATAATCTTGTTTGTCCTATAGTGACAGCAAAACAACCCAACCAAACATTACCCGATTTAGAAATATTAAGTGAGGGCATCAGAATTCTGAGACAGAACAATAATAATATGATACCATTTTTTCTCGTTGTTGGATTTCATAAACCACACATTCCGCTGAAATTTCCCAAAAAGTATATTGGTAAGTATTGTAGTTGCTATCTATCATAAGGATCTTAAGATAGTAGCTGTCTAGTAGTAGATTGTTTTGCGTGTTATGATGTAATTTTATTGAAGTATAATATTTTTTTAGAAAAAGTACCTTTGTCAAGAGTAAGGGTACCATTATCACCTAGCATACCTACAAAAATGCCATTAGTGGCATGGCATCCTTGGATGGATATTAGACACCGAGATGATATTCAGCGATTACATATTCTTTTTCCTATGGGAGTCATGCCTGAAAAATGGATATTGAAGATACGGCAAAGCTACTATGCTGCAGCATTATTTATTGACGATCTAATAGGTGAACTGATTACGCACATTAATAGAAAAAACACTATAATTGTAGTGACCAGTGATCACGGTAAGTTTTGTCTAAGTACGTGGTATAAACACAATTCCCTTTACTAGACAAAATGACCAACAAATGTGCCACACGTGAAGCAAAATATGTCATTAGTAATGTTAACTACATTATTACGTTTACAGGTTTTTCACTGGGTGAAAATGGTCTGTGGTCAAAATACAGCAACTTCGATATAGCCCTCAGAGTACCTTTAATATTCGACATACCAGGAATAAAATCAAAATCAATAAACTTGCCAGTGGAGTTAATTGATTTATTTCCCACTTTAACCGAATTAGTCGGGTTAGATAAAGATATATCCAAATGTAAACATCGCGATAACTCCAAATTATGTTTTGATGGGAAAAGTTTGGTTCCTTTAATGAACAAACAGTTGCAAAGTAAAGTATTTACCGGACAGCCATTTGCTTTCAGTCAATATCCTCGACCGAGTGTGAATCCATGGGGAAACACATGTAAACCATTGTCAAAAGACATAAAAATAATGGGTTACAGCATTAGGACAGATAGATATAGATACACCGAATGGGTCTCATTTAATAACACATCATTTCAAAGAAACTGGTCATTAATTTATGGTTATGAGTTGTATGATCACATTGATGATCCAGAGGAATCTAATAACGTTTATTCTGATAAGGAATATAAGAAATTGGCAAAGAGATTATCGAACTTGCTAAGATCTCACGTGGAACGTGGTGTTTACAGTTTCAATGATTTATGAATGAAGCTTATTGAATACGGATAAAAGTAAAAATATATTACATTAAAATACTATTGCTTTTTATTATAACTGACAGATATATCTCACTAGTAATTGTAGCCCTGTTGTATAATGATGATGATTACTAAAGGATCCTCCTATCGAATGTTTTGGAAAACAAATAATCAAGTAATCAAGGTGCCGAGTCTGTAGTGCCACCTGGTGTCAGCTAAAAGAAAAGTTAGTGGATGACCCGGATGACCCACGTGAATTCAAAGAAAACCAACATTTTACCTTTAATCTAGTATGAAGCTCTCAATTATTTTTCTTGTATAAAGTACCTAATTTGTTTACAGATTGCGCTTTGAATTTTTTAATATAGATATCTATCTATATTAAAAAATTTAAATATATGGGCATATATCTATATGCATTTATCTAATGTACCTATTTGTAATATAATGTTTTTATTTAACATCGCAATTTTATGAAATATTTTCTACAACACAAATTCGTTTTACAACAATTATAAAACGTAACAATCCCAAGACAGAAAATTTATGCGAAAAGCAAAATACAAAAATTATTTTTAGGTTCGTGAACTACGAGTGCACAACTACTCCTCTAGTCCTCTACACATTGTATTAAAAATTAAAATTAATTTTGATGATGCACCCGAAATTCGTAAGTGAATTTGGGTAACCACTTCGTCAGATAGTGGTAACCCTAAAACTACCATAGAAAATTAATATTTTTAAGTTGCATAGTGAAATAATAGGAAATTAAGAAAAAAGTAAAAACTAATAAATCACAATAATTTTATTGTGATTGTGACAGAAATGAATGCTGTTTGCACAAAGTGGTTAATTTAATGAGCCCGTTTCTATTTTTATTATTAATGTATCTATAATAAAGACTGTATACCAATAAGACCAAGAACAAAGATCCCGGATATTAATCCGGTCAAATGGAATGAAATAATTGACAAAATGACTATAAAATATATTGTATTTATTCTTTTGTTTTGTAATGTTGAAATCAAATGTAAAGGCAAACATAGAAATAAAAATATATTGTTTCTGTTCGTTGACGATTTACGACATCTAGCGGCAGAAAATGTTTGTTTGCCAAATATCCACAAAATGGCACGTAATGGCGTTAATTTCAAAATGGCTTATGCACAAGTATGTATTAATTTTAAGTAACCTTAGTTTATTCTATTATTATATGGAACTGTATTAAAATATATTTGCAGCAAGCATTATGTGCTCCGAGTCGAAACTCCATATTGACTGGACGCAGGCCTGATAGCTTGCATTTATACGATTTCTATAGTTACTGGCGGAACGCTGTAGGTAACTTCACAACTCTACCCCAACTTTTTAAAGAACATGGCTACAATACGTATGCAGTGGGCAAAGTGTTCCATCCTGGTCAGAGTTCTAATTACAATGACGATTATCCCTATAGTTGGTCAGAACCTCCTTACCATGCTCCCAGCAATAAATACAAAGATGCCGCGGTCTGCAAAGATCCTGAATCCAAGACGCTGAGAAGAAATCTAATTTGTCCCGTAGTGGTAGCGAAGCAACCAAACCAAACTTTACCTGACATAGAAATTCTAAATGAAGCACTTAGAATTTTAAAAGCGAGAAACAATGATACAAAACCGTTTTTCCTTGCCGTTGGATTTCATAAGCCTCATATCCCACTTAAGTTTCCAATGGAGTTTTTGGGTGAGTCTTACATTATACGTAGGTACCCAACTAAGTAGGTAAATCTACAATTAAGGGATGAATTATGCTAGACCGTGCCGGGCACGAGCCGTGCCCCGAACGAGGAACTTTACTAACATTTTACTCGGCTCGGGCACGGACGTTGCCCGGTGTAGCATAAACACTCGATGTCCGCGTCATATAAAATGTTAATGAAGTTTTGAATCCGTGCCTCGTACGAGGCAGGGCTCGTGCCTAGCACGTTCTAGTATAATTCATCCTTTATAGTATAGTCTGGTCTGGTGTTTTTAGTTCATACATCAATAGGTGACACGGGTGACCGCTTTCCATCAGGTGGCATCAACAAGCAGGCATCTTTTTTAGCTACTTTTTGTCTGTTACCTTATACCTATGTTATTATTCCAGAAAAAGTCCCTATTTCAAAAGTGCGACCACCGGTATTTCCTCATATACCCGAGGCAATGCCGACAGTGGCGTGGCATCCATGGACAGACGTCAGGAAGAGGGACGATATAAAACGACTCCGCATACCCTTCCCTTTGGGAACCATGCCTGGGAACTGGACACTGAAAATACGGCAAAATTATTACGCTGCAGCGTTATATGTTGACGACTTAATTGGTACTCTTATTGCGCACGTTAACAGAAGCAATACTATAATTGTACTGACTGGTGATCATGGTATGTTTGTTTTATTTTGGTTAATATACTGGAATTACTATAAATTGATGATCTTGGCTGCGGTCGATTAGTTTTAAAGTAGGATTACAAGTCGTAACAACGTTAAAGCCTCATCCTTAGTGGCTCTCGTCTTAACCAAAGCTCTCTATTAAAGGCTGAGCACGAACGAACAATCATAAGCCTGTGAGCTGTGAATGATATTCATAGGACAGATTATCCCAGTTAATATTCTACAACTACTTATTAATGCACTTAAGTTACCGTAAAATTGAAAATACCGTTAAGCTATAATCTGTCGAAAAACTGTACTAAAAACTGTGTAAACTGTCGAAAGATCGTAAACCGTAATCGTAAATCGGTGATATGCGTTAAATTGTAAGCAGTAAGTTATGATTATGTTAGATTATATGTATAGTCTAACAGCTGTGCTAACAGTATTTACAATTTTACGGTGAAACATACATACATACCTACTGAATATATTTTGTTTACAGGATGGTCGTTGGGTGAAAATGGACTCTGGGCAAAATACAGCAACTTTGATGTAGCACTTAGAGTGCCTCTTATATTTGACATACCAGGAAATACCCCTAAATCTATTAGCACACCAGTAGAATTACTTGACATATTTCCCACCTTAGCTGAGCTGGCAGGTTTAGAGGTACCGAAATGTGAACAACGCGACAAATCCAATCTATGCTATGAAGGGAAAAGTTTGATTCACTTGATGCAAGGAGAGGATTATAGGAACGTTTCCTATAATATCCGCCAAAAGTTTGCCTTCAGTCAGTATCCGCGCTCGAATGCTGACCCCCGAAATATTACTGACAAGCCAAGACTCAAAGATATAAAAATAATGGGCTATAGTGTCAGGACACACAGATATAGATACACTGAATGGGTATCATTTAATAACACGTCATTTAAACCCAACTGGTCAATCATTTATGGCAAAGAATTCTATGACCACAAGTCTGATCCATATGAGGCTAATAACATTTACTTGGATGATAATTACAAAAAAATAACAATAAAATTATCACGTGTACTAAGGTCACAAGTGAAACTCGGTGTAGTATGAGTGGCGTCCTAA
Source organism: Thymelicus lineola (assembly GCA_963932265.1). Lineage (NCBI taxonomy): Eukaryota > Metazoa > Arthropoda > Insecta > Lepidoptera > Hesperiidae > Thymelicus > Thymelicus lineola. Next base: position 3,405,987 of record OZ010687.1, on the reverse strand, counting down.
AATGAATGCTAAAATTACAGATTACTTTTTTCGAAGCTAAGTGAGGGCTGGTTACTAATATAATACAAATACATTACGGAAGTTTCATAACCATATATTATTATATGTACCTCTTTTCTTCACACATCGTGCTTTTTGCGACTATATTACTAAATCATAATAAATACTGTTACGCTTAAATGCTGTCACAACGTTTCTATATAGTACTGGATACTATTTACACAAGGGAAACGATCAAAACGGTGTCAGATTAGGCTTTTACTTTCTTCAGGAGTTGATATCGGCAACTGCGCATTTTTTTCCATTTCCAGTTGCTTGAATCTAGCGTACAGCGCGCTGCTCGTGAGAACCATAATGTTGGACGACCACCACAGCAGGTTCTTGCTCTCGTTGTACCACTGTGTGGCCATCACGGTCTGCGCGCATGCCTTAGCAGTTCCAGATATGTTGTGCGTTAACGGTGAAGTCACCTGAAAAGATAATGGTATGGACTTTTATTTCTTAGTAAAAATAATAGGAATCACGATTTTATTTAGCATAGGTACGTATATATTTCATCGTGCAAAGATATTGATGTAATTTTAAAGATCATTTATAATATACGTAGCGAATTTCGAGGTGTTCACTCAGTCAAGTTTCATTGTGATTTGTGATTTTTACTAAAATACATTAAACTAACTTTCAAGTACTCAAAATAGCCAGATAAGGCTAACATCATCAACACCAAAGACATAAAAATAAAATCTAATAACTACTATTTAAAATATTTTGTAATACCTTTATTTGAAGCGATGTAAAATATCCAATAGCAAATCCACATATTCCTCCAATTATCATCTGAGACCAAAACTGCATGCTATGAAAATTATTGTAACTGAACAGCACACTAACTTCTCCATTTATTACAATTAGCGGTAGGAACAAGATAATTGAATACGCATTGTTATAGTATGACAGCAACCAGATTTCTTGGTTCACAAATGGCAAAATTCTTTTCGTATAAATGGAGTAAAGCGACAACATCAGAGAACCTACTACTCCATATATAGTTCCGATTAGGGAAAACGAACCTGAAATGTGAAATACAAATAACCTGTAACATACATTTTTCCTTAATCCCACCGCTGCCACCAAATCTGTTTCAGTGATGAGAAAAAATACCAGAAAACACCATATCATAATACTTCAACTAACGAATATCTCAAAACCACAAAGCGAATTGTATGTAGTTACAACCAGAAATATCAATAACTAAATGATTCAGTTTTAAAATTAATATCAGGTATAATGTAAAAAAAGTTATTTTACATTATCATTAGTTAGCTTTTAACAGCAAAGAGAAAATTTAAGGAAAGACAACTCTCTCTCACTAGGTTTTTCAGTATCTTCGTTAACAAAAATAGTGTATGTATTTGGTTACCCAATTCCGCTTATATGAGACGAATTTCTCTAACTCAAGTTCAGATCAATAAGATCTGAGAACTCAAGTAGCAACAACACGAAGCATACTATGCGCAAAATTACCTAACAAATTTTCTTGATCGACTCCCAGATAAAATCCGAATACAATGCAAGCACAACACATGAGGCACCTGAAGGAAGTCGACTGCCTCAGGATGATCCAACTGAACATGACATTGAATACTGTTGTCAATGATCTTCCTATGTAGTAAAATGATACGCCGACGTATTTCAGGCATAAGTTGTTTGTAGCTATCATCAGTGTGAACATAATCGAAAGTGGAATGACCTGAAACAAATAAGAATAGACATTATTTTGCTATTCATATCATAACATTAAGTTTTTAACGTATTTCAGTCTCAGAGAACATGTTAAAAAGCGGGTTTTCCGCTTCCTTATCTGAGACCGCGTCGACATTGCTATTGATTTTACGGATGTTCAAGCCCATGGTGATAGCATAATCATAAAATAGTTAGCATAAGAATTACGATAGGGGGCCCAAAAAACCGAACAGAAACTTCATTACTTTGTTTCCCCTAACTAGATTATTAACCAGCATTTTTATTTGGAATGTTTTAAGACGTATGCGAGAGGATGTGCGTTGGAAACACCCGGAACTATGACGATCAGGGGACTGGTTTCTTCATGCTTTATCACAAAGCCTTACCACCATGTAGTGACGCACTATTTGAACCCCTGTTCTTCTCCCTCCATATTCAGCAGACCAAGCCCCATGCAAGATTTTTTTCTATTTCCGTGAATGCAGAATTTAAAAGGGAAATATTTTGATGATATGAAGGCGGTAAAAACAGCTTCAGAAAGTTATAAACAATATCAAAGTTGAAACAGCTCCAGAGATATTTCAAAGAGTTGAAAAATAGACTTGAAAAGTACCTATATTGCATCTGCTGGAGAATAGTTAGAAGACGACTGAAGGAATTTTGTATTATAAAAAGTTAATAAATAATTTTTATGCAAAAAAAGTCTGTTTTTTTGGTGCCCCCAGTGTATGAGTTTTTATAGAAGATGAGGGTACCAATTTGTGCTACTTTAAAAAATCTACAAAAAAGATTGTCTGGTAGACATCACATTTCATACTTTACATTTCTACATACATATTGTAATGTTTAGAATTACCTATATTACCACCTACCTATAGAATTACCTATAGAATTAATTGGGATTACCTATAGAATTTTGAATATAAATTTTTAAAAAAAGATCATGTTAAAAAATTAAACATGTAAGATATTATTTATTATAAGTATCCTCTTACTGCAACCTTGTGAGACAAGTTTAAACTTGAACTTCTGAAGAGATTAATCTCTTCAGACCATTTCATACAAATATGAATTATGTTTAATAATATAATGATACTAAAAGATAACGAAATATCAAATTTATGCCAAATTACATTTCCTGTAAAGTTTTCGTAAATGACTCAATCTGTTATTAGTGATACCTTAACTATTTGGTTATCATAAAAAAGTTACATGAGTTCTTATCACCTACTTATTAAAGTAACGATAGCGCAACATTTACGTTCACTACATTATGATGATAACACTAATGGCATTTTAGAAATATTTCGATAAAATCTATAGTATAGGTACATTTGTTAAGCTACAATAGAACATATTTACACACTAATTAATTCTTTAAAAAATGTGTAGGGTCATGATGTTTAATTTAATCTAATTGTTAACAAAATAAATAACCAGCTTCAAACAAGCAATGTTTTAAAAATAAATATAAATAAAATTGCCACACGTATACTTATAACATTTAAGGATCTCCATGTATTCTTCATGGATCCAATCAGAATTTTGATAAATATGGGACCTATCTGGAAGTTTCCCCTTTAAAGAATTTTCCAAGTTGATTTACTGGAATTACCTTACTGATAACTTCAACATTCCATGGTGTTCCTTTAGGGAAGATGAATATGCGGGGTATGCCACCACTTTTGCTTAATGTATAGCATATAGTAAAGGATACTACGCACTGGAACCATGTGATGAACAATGGAGCCTCCAAGGCAACAGTCTGACTACTGAGTAGTGCTTTATTTACAAAAACTGTTGCTATTGACACAATCCTAAAAAAAGTTAACAATTACAAACATTACTAATTTATATATCAAATAAAATGTGGGGAAAGAATGCCTTTCCTTAAACTGGTAAAAATTATAATATAGAACATATAAATAGAAAGAAAGCAAAAGTTTTACAGTGAGGAATTTACAAACAACTGTTATAAAGTTCCATTCAGCATTCTATAGTGTAAACAACTGGAATTTATTTTAATAATAATTTGAACAAGTGCCGCATCACTTTAACATTGAATATATTAGTTTACATTACTTCCTATATTAAACAAGAAAATTCTATTATTAAAAAAAACTTACCAATACGCTGCCACTACAAAAAATATCTTTATGTATCTTGAACACAAATCAGATTCATGGTCCTTCATTGTGCTTTTTTTGGAATAAATAATAATTTCTTAGAAGAATAATGCTAATAACTAAGGATTACAATTTACACTATGTACATAATTATTAATTATTATATAATTATTATGCCCAGAGATCAAATAATCCGATTCATAAATGAACTAAACACGCCGGCTTCCTATTCATAAACCAAGGTTCTCATATTTATAAACACTTAATCACACCAACCACAAAATCAGCAAACAATTAAAATGGTTTGTGTTATTTAAATGACAATATTTAACTAATATTTAAACGCAGTAAGAAAATGTATTCATTACAAAGCCAATAATTAAAAATTCAAACTTCACATAGGTATACAGTTACACAGTCATTTCAAGTATAGTTTCAGTATGTACAAATGTACTCTCTGACATATAGTTTCAGTAAAATGAATTAATAATTAATATATCTCTGTAGTATAATAGGTAGTAAATAGTGAATTCAGAATTTCAGAATTTTCAGACTGTTTTCTGTCACAAATGTCATATTTCTGTCACTTATGTCAACTGTCGTTGCGAAATACATGTCAATTTGAAAAATAATGTTACCAGCATTAAAATAAATGATTCCAACATTTGCATCAAGATGCAAGATTGTTTGTAAATAGCTTAGAGTAATAATATATACTATAGAGCGCGAGCAACGAAGTGGGAACAGTAGGCACGGGTGAGAACAACACGACGTTCCCGCCGCGAGCGCTTGTAGTCGTAATTGAATGCTAGCGGTGTGCGGTTCTAGAGAGATTTTTAAATATTTACCTATCAAAATGGTCAAATGTGCAGTCCCATCTTCCAAAAACGATAGTAGGAAACACACAAAATTGAAATCCAGTATCACATATCATCGGTAAGTTCATTTTTGTATTTATTTTTATGAAAACATATCTCGCATCGCGGGGTGAGGGGCGGGCAAGCACAAGACCGCCCGCGCACCGCGCTCACCCACGCTCCCGTAGCGCTCCCCACGCGAGACTCTAGTGATGTACGTGACTAACGCTGTAGTCGATATTTAATATACTTTGTATGGAACGGATTTTGCCGATGCGATTATTGCCATAAATTATTGGCTATACCGATATCAAATGATCCTAACTGCTAGAGGATAAAAAGAGGTTTGCCTAATCTCTAAACAGCAAATAAAAGTAAAAATAAAATGAATTATATTTTATTTATTAAAAAAATATTAATATTTATCAAAGGAAGTATCAATTTGCTACATAACGTCATTATTTTTTAAAAGCAAAGATTATTTGAATTATTTGCAGACGAACTGTAAATCATTTAGTATGAGGCAGCATTGAAAAAGACGTTTTTCTAAGACTTTTTTCGATAACGGTATCGGTTGATATATAACGGCCGATGTATCAGCATTAATATCGGTATCGTTATCTCTAGCGTAAACGTAAATTATGGAATGTTATATAATAATATCACGTCTAAATTGCTTATTCATTTATTTAATTGAGTCTATGTCTATATTTTCTTCGGTTGTTTGTACCATAAAAATTTACTATCTAAATAACAAGAATACTCGTGCAAAACTAAAAAACTGAGTGACTTTCGTATTTTAAATAACCAACAATATAGATCACACTCATAGCCCCACCACTAGGAGAATCTGGTATTGTGGGTGCCATTGGTATAACTAATGTACTGTAGTACAACAAATGGTGTAATAAGTACCTGGGCAAATGAGCTTGCTTATGTGAAAATAGAGAAAACGAATTTTCCCAGATATGAGACCTAGCTAGATCGGTTAGTTGCCCTCGTAAACCATTACATTGCAAAATCGAAATCGTTAGTACTGTTATCGAGAAAGTGATTAGAAACAAATATACAAATAAACATACATATTTATACAAAAAAATCTCGTTTAATAGTAGGAAATAAGATAACTTATCGAAATAACTTATCGATACCACGTTGCCGATCGGCACGTAATTGATACATCCCTATATGTCATACACGCATCGATATACGTATCTATAGATAGCGATGCGCGATTGCGAGATGTTTCAACAATCGAGACAATCGCGATTATCCGAAATTTACAATCGAGATGACCGATTACTCGCTTACCGAAAAAACAATCGAGATGTTTTTCGATTGTCGATTGTCGATTGTTCCCACCCGCTCGACGGCTGAAGTCATCAAGCTCTCGCCTCTCGCTCGCTCGCTTAATACTATCTCGAATTGAACCAATACATCTACAAATAAATAAAATTAGAGTGTCTGTTAGTATTATTAAAATAACCGCTTTTTACTAAGTGCATTTGGACGTATACACGGTTCATATACCAAAACAACATTTTTTACAATGTTTGTCTGTCTGTTTCGGCTAATCTCTGAAATGGCTAAACCGATTTTGACGAAACTTTCACTGGCAGATAGCTGATGTAACAAGGAGTAACATAGGCTACTTTTATTTTAGAAAAATAATAGTTTTGAAAAAAACGAAGTTCGCCAAGTCAGCTAGTCTATATTAAATTGTAAAGAATGTTAGTTAAACATAGACAGAGATAGAAAGCATACAATATTACGGAAATACTTCGCATTCCATGTAAGAGCGAGATAGCGATATGTTGCTGCACTGTTCCCACTGCGCCATATACCTGGCTCAATGACGTCACGCAAAATGGAGGGATAGCAAAAAAAATCGAGATGTAAAGATTAAAAATATTATTTCGATTTGCGTGTATCTACTTTTTAACACTTTTATACAACTTTTAGATCAATCTGTACTTTATAGGGTTCCGTAACCAAACGGTGTCAACGGGACCCTATTGCTAAGCCCCGGCTGTCCGTCCAACCGCCTGTCTGCAAGCTATGTCTTATGAACCGTAATAGGTAAACAGTTGAAATTTTCACAGAGTAAATATTTCTATTGCCGCTGTAACAACAAATAACGGAAATAAAATAACAATCGGTACAATGAAAGAGCCGTGTTTTATTTTCATTTTCAAAGAATTGGATTACTTTGAGCACTAAATTCCGCTCTGCACTATATATCGTCCTACCCATTTTACAACACTAAATAATAATAAAGAATAAACAACAAGAAACAATAAACAATAACGCGATTACGAACCAAGAATAATACACGTGCGTCGGCGCTTGCGTTGGCAACGGTGCTGGATAGGCGAAAACAGGGCGAGGTCCGAGGAAGCGGGAGTAGTGGCATCGAATTCCAGCGAGGTCCACAAATATTTCCGACGTGTTATAATAACGATATATATTACGAGATAATTTATAAAACATTATTATTATGACATTATATTTAATATTTTAATTTTTATACTCCTATTTCCTACGAATATTACGCCCAACTGTAGATTTAGTTAAAAAGCACCATAAAAAAACAATTCGTCTTCTCGTATCGCTCCGATCGACAGAAACATTTCGATGATTTTGGTCATCTCGCATCGCTCCAATCGACAGAAACATTTCGTCATCTCGCATCGCTCCGATCGAGATAAACATTTCGATGGTTTCGATCATCTCGCATCGCTCCAATCGACAGAAACATTTCGTTATCTCGCATCGCTCCGATCGACAGAAACCTCTCGGTCATCTCGCATCGACACCGAGAAGAACATCTCGAGACCTCTCGAGATGTTTGAACAATCGAGACAATCGAAAAAAACATCTCGTCATCGCGCATCGCTATCTATAGATAGATCATCTGCCTACGATGCGTACGATGCCGTTTGTGTAATACTCGCGCTCTATAGTATATATTATTACTCTAAGGTAAATAGGCTGAGTCTATTTGTACGGGTACTGGACGAACAATTTATAATTATTAATACGGTTACCGTACGAACAATTTATAATTATTAATACGGGTACTGGAACAATATTCGTCTATTCGTCCAGTACCCGTACAAATAGTCACTACCTTGTAAATATCAATGACAAAATAAAATAGGTTGAATTCAATGACAAAAAAAAGATAAATAGTCATCCCATGTGACGTAACGTAACCATCAAGCTCCATCAAGGCCCATAACGTTATTTATTCTGTTTCGAAAGACCAATAATGACTAACTAACTAGTAACTAGTCTGTGGTCTCGACCGCGCCGCCGCGCCGCCGGAACAAAACGCTGACGTCAGTGATTTGATTAATTATTTTTACACACAAGATTAAACGTTACCGTCGAAGCGTTGTATATTTTGTACAAAAACAAAACTATTGGGCTTAAAACCTTAAGTCCACTTGTGTTATTTATTTAGTAGTGTGACGAAACGTAATAATGGCTTCTGCACCAGAGCCCGCGGTACCGGAGCAAGAAAGTTCAGGCTTCGCTGGAAGTATTATGAATGAAATTGTTTATAGTCCCGTGAACTTGCTTTTGACTGTGATCATAGCGGTGTTGGTGTACAAAATATACAAAAGCAAGTTTGCTAAATTACATGTTGAAACACCCACGCCTGAACTACCAAAAATTCGAAAGGATATGACCGTGGCCGAACTTCGGCAATATGATGGAACACAGCCGGATGGCCGGGTACTGGTGGCTGTAAACGGGTGGGTCTTTGACGTAACGCGGGGCCGCCGCTTCTACGGGCCCGGTGAGTGCATCCTAATATAAATAGAATACATTTTTGTGAGTCACCGGTGTATCAGTGTTGATATTATGTAGAGCGCAATAATGTCATCACGCGCTGCATCGTTACTCGTATAAAACTGAAATTCGTCGCATATGGTTTGATTGGAACTGCCTTGTGATCTTAATTTATACTAACACTAGGAAATCGCCCTCGCTTCGCTTTGGGAAAAATAGTAAAAAAAATAATACAGTAGAGCCTCGATAATCCGTACTCAAGCTAATCCGAACGCCGCTGTAATCCGAACTGCTGACTGTATATTTCTCTCTCTTACCATTGGGCTGATGAAAATGACTTGTCCTTATCCGAAAAGATGATGCTGCGTAATTTGAGGGATAAAGCCTTTTTTTGGTCAATAAATAGAACCCGCCAAGCTAAAATTGATGACTTTATGAATAAGTAACGTTTTCTGTTGTTTAAATATGTATGTTTAATAACCTCAATAAATAAATTTTGTCAAAATATACTTGCATTTTTTTAACATACTATAATCCGAACGCTTCCTGAGTCCGAACAGGGGTTATTTTTTTGTAGTTCGGATTATCGAGGCTCTACTGTATATCCTATGTCACCCGGCGATAGTGTAGCTTCCCAACAGTGAAAGTATTTTTCAATCAAACAATCTTTCCTCTTTATATATTAGTATAGATTAAAAAGTTAATGTAAAATAAATTAGTTTCTTAATTTGTATTTTTTTATTGCTGAACTAAAATATTCATCTGTCATTATAATACAATATACATGTACAGGAGGCCCATATGCAGCATTTGGTGGTAAAGATGCTTCTCGAGGTCTGGCCACATTCTCCGTCACATCATCGGATAAGGAGTATGATGATCTCAGTGACCTGAACTCCATGGAGATGGAGTCGGTCAAGGAGTGGGAAGCACAGTTCAGAGGTAACTTGGACGATTGCTGTCAATTGATTTGTTACACCTTCAGTTGCTCAATGACATCATTGCATTCACCTTCATTTGAATTAACAAGAAAATTAACATTGTTTTTAAACTGTTATATACAAAGCTGAAAAACCCTGCCTTGATTTCTCCTCATTGTATTATGCCTCTAAAATTTTATTGATAGTATGTTAAGATGTTGTATACATTACTTTGGTGTCAACGTTTTGTTGATAATTATTTGATAAACAATCTTAGCACTACTTTATATGAAAAAAATATTTTTTGGTAAAAAAAATAATTACAGGAAACAGAAATTAGTTTTGACATTAAATGATAATTCATCTTTAAATTATTTTCATTTTGTGTCTGCCTTATTATAAAATTACAAATAAAGTTAAAAAGACAGTGTAAGTTTGTTTATCAAATAGGACTAGTCTAAAAAAGGGACTATAAGTAAAGTACAGTGAAAACTTTATAAGTAGTGACACTTTAGGAATTGACCGTCTGCCCATACACTCTGCTTTTTAGGGTTCTGAAGTAAAATCGGAACCCTATAGTTTTATCATGTCTTCTCATCTGTCCATCAGTCTGTTCGTCCGTCGATCTGTCTGTCAGAGGCATAGTGCCGTGTGCTAGAAAGCTGTAATTTGTCATGGATATACATATTTATTAAAAATCCAAAATCATTGAATAAAATATTAAAAAATATTTTTTACAGGGTACCTCCCCTATAGGTAGATAATGTGAGCATGAAATTTGTCTTTGTTGCATAATCAATAGTGTGCATAATTGCAGTATAATATAATTGCAGGCATATAAAATATTATGAATACGAACATAACTATAATCTAAGCTCCTCATATCTTAACGCGCCCACATATTTGTGATATTCAGTGAAAGTGGAAGAAAGTCTTCACTTTCTCAGACAATGAGGTCAAAACAATAAAATATATGGATGATGCATATTCTTATAATATGCCTATGGACTTTTCAGATTCATGCACATTGTAGGCAGTATTTTATTTTAATAATTTATGATTACATTAATTATTGTGAAGGTTAAACTTTCGTTGGCCTGAAGTCGGTCGGCCACCTGCCGCACAAAACTTATTTGCATACTAATAACATGGGTGATTCATTTAAATATTTGTTAGTATTGCAAGCCCCAAACAAATAACATTAACACTGCCATAATGGCTTCGCTGTCTTCTAACGATCATCAGAATTGGAATGCCCATTTTCCACGCAACTAATTCTGCTAGCTACTCGTATCTAAGGGTTCTTGTTTCCTCCAAAAAAACTTATAGATTCTATTGGTCAAAGATCAATCATTCATTTTAGTGCACTAAATATATATCCAAGAGTTGGTGATGATTTAAGGAATAATACAGGAATAATGTAAATAAGTATGCTTAACGATATTGTACAAAAATATATCCTTGCAGAAGTTGCACAGTGCACATCTTGGACGAGACTAAATTCTCGTCCTAGAAGTTGCACAATGCACATCTTGGACGAGACTAAATTCTCGTCCTTCCTAAATTCACATCTTTAGAAGACCCCGATTGTTTTTGTTTTAATAAAATAGTCCAAATCCATAAAATTAATAATGTTCGAAGCGTCCTGTAGTAACACAGTTGTAGCAGCGTAATATCCTTGTCGCTTTGTGGGCACTAATACTCTCAAGGGTGCAGTAGAAGTCACAAAAACATTTGAAGGTCATCAGTAGCAAGTTATTATTAATTTAGTGTTCTAGGATTTTGTTGACACCAAAAGGGGAAATTTAAATTCATATAATCGAGTAGGCAAAGCAAAATATAAAAGATTTTGTACCCACATCTTATTCAAATAAGCAAAAAATGACCTCCAAAGTCAAATGAGGTGGATATATAGTACATCTGAGAACGAAGTGGGAAATGATATCGGTGCTGCTAGCATTTGAGTAGAATTGATAACTAAAGCTACTTATTTATTTAACGTTTTAACGATGAAACCAATTATGTAACCGATATACCAAAAAAATTTGGTAAATTAATTTATGATTAGGGAACATACCAAAACCACGTGCCTCATTTAGGGGGGGGAGGGGGGACTTCAAAACACCACGATTGGTCACAGACGGGAGGGGGGGGGGGGTTTACGTTTTTGTCACGTAGTCAATATTTTAGCAACCATTGCGCCACAAAGTCGTCAAATAAAAGCAAAATTATTATTTTTTAACTCTGTTTTTGCAAAAAAGTATTGAAAACCGTATTTATGAATTACCACGTGAAAACTAGGGGGGAGGGGGGGGGGGTCTTCTCTTAAACTACGGATGGTCACGAAGGGGGGGGAGGGGGGTAAAAAGTTGGAAAAAATAGGTTACGTGGTTTTGGTATGTTCCCTAATACCATACAACAACAACGCATTTGTCCGATTTATAACTAATACCCCGCGGTTTTATGGTATCTACTGTAATGATTGTCAATAAATATAATTTATTGTAACTATGAATCTTCAAAACATCTAGATTAAGCAGTATAATGATTGGCCCTATAAGATGATCATCAACTTTGACAATTTCTTGTTACAAAGTAGTGTCCGACCGAAGCTTCGGCTTCGGCTTCGGCCACCTTCGGCCAAAAAAGCACCTTCGGCCAAATCTTCGGCTTCGGCCAAAAATTTGCCGAAGGTTTGGCCGAAGCCGAAGGTTTGCTAGTTGTGAAATATTGAAAGGATCCATTTTTTCGTCCATACAACAGTGGCCCAAACATGTACCTTGTGTACCTTGATGTATTTTGGTATAAAAAAATACGCTGAATTCAAAAAAAAATTAATCAGAATTTATTATTCATTTGTACCACTCAAAATTATCGTTCAAAGATATAATTAAGCGGCAACACAATTATTGTTCATGGCAATACTATACTTTTAATGTTACGTATTTTATTCTCAGATTTAATAAAAAAAGTAGGACTGATCGGCTTAAATAGGTCTAAAAAAACATAGAAAATGATTCTTTTGTAACCAATTAATTAAGATCACATTATAAATATTCAAATATGTAAAATGCTGGCTAAAAGACCACTAGCCAAGCCGATAAACCATAGATTTAGTACTTAATCTATGCGATAAACAAATGTGAACTGTCATTCATGCCGCGATTGACATGTCAACATTCATGTTTGTTTCGCGCCTCTGAAGTGTTATTTTGTGTTTTGGATTCTACTACCTACGGATTTTGGCTATTCTTTAAGGACATCTCGCGACTGCTTCCGTCCTTGTTGTTCAAAGTATGGATGTTTCGTTTACCAATACGGTTGGCCGACGGAAAACGATCATTTTATAAAATAAAAGATGATAAAATAATTCATATTATTATGTAGATTTTATGAAATGTAAACAACCTGCAATGCAATGTCACTGCCACAGAACAACACTATGTCACTGTCACTTTGATAGTTGTCAAATCAGGACAACACACGTTATATTGAACGCAGTTTATGATATTTTAATATATTTTGTTTCAAGATTTAAATGCAATTTAATATATTTAGATTATAGATTCCATTTCTACACAATTTAAGAATTTTTTTGGTATAACTTGTACCTCGGTACATACTTGGGCCAAAAACTGAAGGTCTCCTTTACTGAACGATGCTAGAGCGAGACGGAGAGTGTGCAGAGCAGCAGAGTTTCGCCGCGCCTTTTATTTTTGACAATATTTTATTACCTACTTGTATATGTTGGTCACTCGGCTCGTTATTGGGCTAAATCTCTAAAGCTCTCACAATATGTATCTAGTATATTCTGAGATCAAAGTAACTATCGTATTTCTCAAGGTCAATGACACTTCGGCTTCGGCTTCGGCCGAAGGTTTTGGTGAATACCGATTAATCGGCTTCGGCCAGAATTGCACCTTCGGTCGGACACTATTACAAAGTAAGGTTCCTAATTATGAAACATTTTATGTTAAGTTGTTCCTTGGGAAGCTGGCAGTTTAAATTAATTATAACTATAATCATATTTCATTTAATTAGCAACACATATGGAAGGGGTTAAAAGTACAATGAATTTGCCCTTGTTGTATAATGATTGGCATGCTAATCATTGTACTTTTCGTATATGGGCTTGGCTAATGTTTAATACTCTCTAGGTGCCAATCTCTATACAAATTAATAAAATTTAACGATAGTGATGTGCAGTATATAGTGAATATCGAATCTAGGCATTGTGAAGGTTTTTATATAACAAAAAAAAGTAAGTAATATTTTTAAGTAAAACAAAAAATAAGAATTGAAAGTAAAATTATACTTTATTCGTCTTTTTTGCTTAATACGGCAAAGTACTTATTATTGTATAAGTAACCCATACTAGTTTATTAACTAATTTTAACAATTTGTGTATCAAATCAACTAGCTATTTAAGTTGTTATTACTGTAAAACGATTAAAAATAATGGAATAAGTAAAACATAAAAATGCCAGTAATCATTTACTTACGCACTCACGAAACGACCAAGTATAAGAGTGAATTTGGACGAAAAACAAATGGCGACTTTCATAAATATTTCATATTTGTTTTATCCACGATGCTATGGATATTTTATTTCAAAAATTATCATTGTAACAAATTAAAATAAAATACCAATAGATATTATTAGATCTGATTATGAGACTTAAGTAATAAATATATTGTGTCACTAAATGTCGGTATTCATACATCACTAATTTTTCTGAGATATCGGATAAATTTCCTTTTAGCCCATACCCCCAATTGATCTGAATTTTGGTGTACATATGTATTTCGATGCGCTGATAACGAATATCATAGGCAAAATACCCGCATATTTCATTTCAAGGTCAGCTTCGGCTTGCTGGCCGTCTTCGCCTACCAGCCTCAAATGCTGTGGTGAGCGTTTCAACCCCCTGCCCCCTGCCCCTCAGTTCGCGAGTTGCCTCACCCTTCCGCGCCTACGCGGGTTTTAGGAAAATGTGCTTAGTTTGCACAAAATCTTATTACTATTTATCATCGTAGTATTTCAGTGGTCTGCCTACCTGTTCTTAAAAGACGACCAAGAGAGTGCAATAGATTATCCAAAGGTACTGAAACTAACCGATAAAACCATAGAGTATAGGAATAGAGCGCGAGTATCGCAAAAATGTTGCTCTCAATTCTTAAGTAAATAACTTCATTCGTTTCTCCCTAACGTACGATGTCATACACATTTGCACAAATCTTATCAAGTACACACATACTCACGAACTTGCACACACACACACACACACACACTAAGTTGCAGATTTTTCCTTTTTGTTATTAATTTATTGCATGTTAATTTTGGTTACTAAAATTGTTAAACTGTTATTTGTTAACTAAAATGTACATCAAAAACTATGTTTATGTGTCACACATCAAATCTATTAGTTATAGTAAACGGATACCTTTTGGGAGAGTTCAGTTGCCTATATTACAGGTTTACGCCCAGTTTAGGCAGCTGACGATCATTTAAATTGTACCACTTACTATAAAAATGTATTACCCAACACCATGTACATGTAAACATATTCTTGAATAAATGAATTTGAATTTGAAAAAAAAAAAAATGTACAGAACACATCGTAGGCAGCTGAGCTATAGATACTTATACTGATGAGTGTATGACAGATAGGGATGTATGAATTAGGTGCCGATCGGCAACGAGGTATCGATAAGTTATGTAAATATATCTTTAATGGGTACTTTTTATGTTCAATATCTTATTTCCTACTATTAAACGAGAAATGTTTGTATATTTAAGTATTTAAATATTTGTTTGTAATCACGTTCTCGATAACAGCACTAACGATTTCGATGAAATTTGCAGTATAGTAGTTTGTGGGGGCGACTAATCGATCTAGCTAGGGCTCATATTATTATATGGGAAAATTCGTTTTCTCTAATTTCATTTGCGTAAGCTCAGTCGCCTAGGTACTTATATTTACATTAGTGTTATCTA
Organism: Thymelicus lineola; assembly: GCA_963932265.1. Lineage (NCBI taxonomy): Eukaryota > Metazoa > Arthropoda > Insecta > Lepidoptera > Hesperiidae > Thymelicus > Thymelicus lineola. Next base: position 3,390,545 of record OZ010687.1, on the reverse strand, counting down.
TGGCACCCATAATACCAGATTATTAGTGGTGGGGCTGTGAGTGTGACCTTTATATTGTTGGTTATTTGAAATATGGAAGTCATTTAATACAATATTACTCTTGTTTTAATTTTAGTTCGAAAATCATGAGTAATATGAATGTCTGGAAATCGTGTGGACTTGTTAAATAAGTAGGTAATGTATAGAGGTTAATAAAATAAAACTCGGGTTTAGTGTTTACTCTTTTATTACAAAGTCAAATGATAATGATTATATAACATAAATAATAAATATTATAAATATCGACTACAGCGTTGGTCGCATCACATCACTACAGTCTCGCGTGGGGAGCGCTATGGGAGCGCGAAGGGAGCGCGGTGCGCGGGCGGTCTTGTGCTTGCCCGCCTCTCACCCCGCGATGCGTGATTTGTTTTCATAAAAATAAATACAAAAATCAACTTACCGATGAAATGTGATACTGGATTTCAGTTTTGTGTGTTTCCTACTATCGTTTTTGCAAGATGGGACTGAACATTTGACCATTTTTATACGTAAATATTTAAAAATCTCTCTAGAACCGCACACCGCTAGCATTCAATTACGTTACGACTACAAGCGCTCGCGGCGGGAACGTCGTGTTGTTCTCACCCGTGCCTACTGTTCCCACTTCGTTGCTCGCGCTCTATATGTAATATTATTACTCTAAGGATAAAACCAATAGTGTAATTTTTATATTATAACTCTCGCTTGGTCATATTAATTATACCTCGTGGCCAATAAATAACTTGAGTTTTATTAAAATTCTTTGCCACGACGTTATTAGTAAATTATGCAATTAAAAGTTTTTTATACGATTATAGAGGCTTTTATGATTTTAAATTATCCCTAAAATTTATTATACCAATTAATCAGTTAATACCTACTCGGTACTGATGCTTGTACGGTAAAGTTGAAAGTCGAAAGTAAATATTTGTAATTAATACGCCTCCTTGTGTTTTCCAGAGAAGTACGACCTGGTGGGTAAGTTGCTGAAGCCCGGCGAGGAGCCCACGAACTACTCCGACGAGGAACTGGAGGAGACCGACAACTCCTCTAGCCCCGAGGAGAAGAAGGAGCAGTAAGTGAGACGGTACCACTGCACAAGATCCACACTACCTCCGTCCTGCTGCGAGCGGTAAATGCATTACTTAAACCAGCTAAAAATCTTTAGTAATTTGTGCTTTATTCTCATTTAATTTTACGGGTTAGACTTCATGTTAATACCTTGGTTATAGAGGCCTATTAACTTATAAAACATATTTATATTGCCTAATGAAATACTATGAATAAATTGGAATATGAACATTCAATGGAATTTGGCTTGCGCTTAGTTTGTGAGGTTAGTGTTTTTATTATAAGTAGACACTATCATTTTCGCATCATAACATTGACAGGTACAAGAGTGGGAATGTATAAGTATATTTTTTGTAACAGTATACCACTCTGATAGATTTTTCATATCTTATCTTCTGTGCCTTGTATGCATTGACGTGATAGCAGTGCATAAAGTAATGATAAAGATATAAAACTATATAACATAGAATTGTGCACCTACAAAAATATATTAAAAATAATATCCGCAAAGTGAGCATCTTAGTCAAAATGTTTAGGATTTTAAACTTATCCAGGAATATTGAATTACGATGTTATATGATGTTATCTTTCAGTAGTTTCAAAATATAATACCTATGTAAGTGTCCCGTCGATGTCTTAAAAATCCTGAATTAATTAAGCATGGATTACAGTTATGTTAAAGAGTCAAAATATCTATACAAAAATCTTTACTCTCAATTGAAGTATAACTTCTTAGGAATTAATAGTGTACCCTTATTAATTACACAAAAATTAAATTGATTAAAATCCTATGTTTCCTTTCAATATGCTATTTAAACAAACTAATTTTTAAATCTGCGCTAATTATATGATTTTTATAATTACATATAGTTTTGTAGAATTTACTATAGATGTTGCTGTGATTTATAGATGAAAAAAGTATATATTTGTCTTATCATTTCTTCTGTTAATAAGATTCAGGTAATAAGATTTCTGGCCTCAAAACCTCTTTATTGTCCATAAAGTAAAAAATAATTTTACTTCTGCTGCTGTGCTTATGGCAATATCCATTAAAATACGTATTGCCACTATTAGAAAGTGAGTACCTAGAGTTCTCTTTTTAAATAATGTAAGATAAAAAGTTGTACAAAAAAGTTTTGGTGATCCAATAAATAAATTAACATACCAACTACTAATGGGAGTTTTAACTAATTTTTACACTAAATGAAAATGAATTTTGTTGAAAATGAGACTGATAAATTGATTTCTGACCTATTATTAAAGTAAACAAAATTTAAATAACTAAAATCATATAAAAAACTCCTGTTCAACCTCTTTTATTACAATCTGTGAATATGAGTTGGTATGTTATTGTTATCAAAGGCCATAAATTGCAACAAAAATACCTTGGTACTTTAGGCAAAGGCCGTTCTAGCATTCCTATTTGACTTTTTTCATGGTTTCTTGTTTTATTATTCTTTGGATAGCTGAAGGCGTTACACACAAAAATAAGGCGTGTAAAACCCCAATCCCACAAGTTGGGCGGTGGGCCCGAATACAGGGTAAAATGTGTAGCCAATTATAGAATACCTGACGTTGTTTCGGGCCCTACAGTTCGTAGCTCATCTACACGACACCGCTCCCACCCAACCAAAGTATGAGAATTCAAATATAGACTTAAAATCGTGCTCTGTAGGTGCACTTTACAGTAACAACAAAAATTAGCAGCCCGCGCGCGGGAAGCAAGCTTACCGCAACCTTGCCACTCAATAGTTGCATCTACAGAGCACGATTTAAAGTTTATATTTGAATTCTCATACTTTGGTTGGGTGGAAGCGGTGTCGTTTAGATGAGCTATGACCTTACTACCGATAAGTGGGAACAACTGATGTTTAACAAATTAACTTAAAATAAAAATCAAAATGTAATTGTTGCATTTTATACAATATTTTAAAAAGGTTTCTAATAGGAAATATGCAAGTGATTTAAAACTTGAATTTTTATCCACGATGCTATCTATGGTCCTAACATTACACCTAAACTAATATTTTCTTATTTCGTTTGTATTTATTTATTTGCATAAAACTTTAAATAAAGTATTTAATGTAAATTATGGTTGCGAAAACAGTGATACCTATATGAATAAAATTATTTTGAATTTGAATTTTGAAACGGACGTGACGCCACCAGGGCACAATAATTATGGCATTTATTTTCATACATTGCTAGTCGTGTTTCAAAGAAAAATTGTTTTCATCTATTTTACTTTAGTGTTTTGTATTACTTTATTTTGTATGTACTTAGTGCGATTTATACTGAAAAGTTTTAAATAATAACTCTGTATACTTGTACAACACAGAACGTGCCCTGGTGACGTCATCCAAATGCGCGCCTAAAATGACGTTTGAACATGTCAAATTTAACCGATATTTTTTATTAAAAAATAAATTTATTGGTACACTTCCAACAATATTTATATGTTTTACTATATTAAAACGAAGCGAAAAATGAATTAATCAAATAAAAAAATTGTATGCATAATTCCCTATTGTGGAAAATATAATTGATGAGTTATACAGTTGACTGTAAAGAACGTAACCTATTTTGTGTTACAATACAATAAGTGTGAGTGTAATTTTATTTTTGATGTTACCGCTGGGAGCAGTGTTTGGATTCTTGTGTAGATAGATGGTAGTTGCTAAGGTGTCATGTTTAGCTTCACGTGTCAATACAAAATATTGTGATATAACTCCTTAACCCTCGAGAATTTAATGTGTTTTATAAGAAATTATGACAAGAATCAAGTTATATAATTATAATATTGTGAATATTTTCAATATATCATAGTCATTTGTAAATTATATTACCGTAATCCATATCTCCAGTTTGGTTCCCTGAAACTTTTCAAAATAGGTTGTAGTTAGAGGGAAGCTTAAACAATGTATTACTGTATATGTATAATAACTTGGCTTTGGTCAGTGAGTGGCTGGACATGAGGCCTCAGCGACGAGACCAGAGCCCTCTGAGTGAGTCATCGATGAAACTGGACTTGTCTACCTATTTATTGAACCTATTGTTTTCATTCATCTGTTGCTTATTGCAGATATTTTGATATACATATGTAATTATATATGTATTTACAGTTTTACAAAGCGAAAGACTGAGTGATGGCATGTTAAGTTGTTAACATCGGGATCGAACTGTATTTTTTTACTGCACATTCCTATTACCCTAACTTTATTACAATTACAAATACGAATGCGGTATGCGTAGACTTTACAAACAAACTTTACTCATACCAATTTGCATTTATCGGTCTACGCGACTAGTTTTGTATTCAATATGTCCGACAACGCGCGGTCGGTACCCAAGATTCGTTTTCCTATATCCTGTAATAGTATATTTTTTACTGAATTCAGTTCAGTTTTAGTGATGAAAATTATAATGTACATGTGCTATAATGAGCAAATGGATACTCAATATAATATGATGCATACTCCGCATGAATGTGTCTGGCCTTCGATATCTTTTTTACTACTTGTTAAAAGAATTAGATTTTAATGTTAGTCAATTCCGCTCTCATCCCTGTTTGGCACGCGAACTAAGATCTTTTTGGATGTATGTAATCAAATCATTCATCTATTTATAAAATATCGTACTTAAATTGTAATAACTGATGTTCATGTTAATGTATCTATGTGTTGCAAGTTGAAAAAAATACAAAAATATACATAATTTTAAGGAAATGTGCATAATACATCGTTTTAATATTTTAAAGTAAGACGACGAATGCTGTAGTCTGGTGTGAGTTAAATGTAGTGTTAACTGTTAGGGTTTAGGGTCTTCCCATATTTATCGACCTAGAATTGGTTTAAAATCGATTATAAGCTTAATATCGATTGAAAAAAGATCGAAAACGATGTCATGTCGTGTCGCATGTACCGAATCGAGAGACTTAGTTGTCGGTTTTTACTCGGTTTAAGCCGATTCCGTGTCGATAAATGCATGAGAAGACCTTTACTCTGTTGTCATTGTAGACGTATTTGAGGCAAATAGGCTTAATAAGGTGTGTAACGAGTCAAAATCACAATTATTTGCCTTGAGTATGTATTCCTATTTTACATGATAAATTATTTTGTTTTTTTTAATAATAATATCTACTCATTGTTTTTTTATTAAATTTTTGTTAGTGTTAAGATTGTCGTGTGCGAGTGTCACAATGCGGGATTATGGTAATTAGTTATTGTTATTCCTATATTATTATGTATACTAAGCTTTGCTGTAAGTTGATCGAAAGGTTTAACATTCTTGTTTATTGATCATTGCTACTTAAATCAAATGTTTCGGTAAAAACTATGTTGTACGTTATCGCATTTATTGTATGTCATCGGAAAGATATAGGCTTGCCGTACACAACCATTAAATCTCAGATCCTATATCACAAAGAAATGACGTCATTTCATGATTTACTCCTCGTTATCGTGTAAGGTGGAGGTTGGACTGGATTATTAAGGAAGAAGACACAAACGCGCTCGGCGCGATGCCAGCGGCTAGTGAACTTACCTATTGCTGTATCTTGCGCTACTTGTAAATTAAAATATGAAATTAGTTAAAAAAATAATTCATAGTAAACAGAAATGATTTCTGTTTAATATGAATTATTTTTTTAACATATAATGACTGGCTGTCTTTTAATTGTTTTCAATTTGTGTCAGCCTTATTTTTAAATTACAAATAACGATAAAGGAAAGATTGTCTACCAAATAGGACTCCTTTGAAAAATGGTCTCACTAGTCCCGTTGAGTTGTTCCGTGAGGGGACAACTGGCACTGTTTATTACATCTGAGTCTCACTTGTCCCGCTGGGCAGAAAGTCAGAAATTAATTTGTCCCATCCCATTATTTTCGTGGTGTCGACTTAAAAAAATTTATTGTTTATTTAAAAAATATGTCGTTGCCGAGGTCTAAGAATTTGATAATCTAACATTTTAACAAAAAAATAACCGACTTCAAATGAAGTACATTGTACTTTTGACATGGATACCACTGTCAGATCTCGCTCAAATTTATGTGGGACTACACGACAAGCACCAGCTTTCAATTAAAAAAAGAATCATTGAAATCGGTTGGCGCGATATTGAGTTATTCGTACATTTATCGGGCACATACTTAATGCAAATTTAAGACTTATATGATTTTGACATGGATGCCATTGTCAGATATCGTTCAAATTTATGTGGGACCACACGACAAGCACCAGCTTTCCATTAAAAAAATAATCTTCCAAATCGGTTCACCCAGTCCGAAATTCTGAGGTAACAAACATAAAAAAAATACAGTCGAATTGAGCACCTCCTCCTTTTTTTGAAGTCGGTTAAAAACGGCACTAAAATCAGAGTTTCAGTAGTTCAACGGGACAAGTAGGACTCGGATGTGCTAAACAGTGCCAGTTGTTCCGTCACGGAACAACACAACGGAACTAGTAGGATAAACCCAAAAAATTAAGTACCTATACATTTCGCTTGATCGTATCCCACCCGCAGTGTCCAGCGGCCAGCCATTAGCTACACGCAATGATATTAAACCATAGATACGTTATGCCCTTACAAATCAACCAAAGAATCTGTTCCGACCGAGCTACAATACACACACGTTTATCTTTTGTTTCACTACATCAATCACTATTACATTGGTAAATTATGTAAAAGGTATGGGCACTACTAAAACCGTAATAGTGAAAAAGACAGCTAGACGGCTTCACTCAGAGGCAGCTATTAACTGTCTGAATTAAAATCGCTACATTTGTCTAAATTCGACTGACATAATTTTAGCGCCATCTTGGCATATCTTGTATATAATATCATTGGCTACACGACCTAAATAAATGCACGATGTTATGTTTATCTCGGTCCTTACTATTCATAATATTACATAGAAATGCATTTCCCATAGGAATTGGTTGTGTATGGCAAGTGGACGTCAGTCATAGTAATGCCTAAACTTATATTGTGCCACAATTTTACTAACATCATTCCTGCGTATAAAAAAATATGTATAAATTATAGCACTGCAAAATGTTAACAAATGGAGTAAATCCACCTTAAATGTTTATTTTAACATTGTCACATGAATTTAATTATAGTGTTTTACATATTCATGCGTTTTATTTTTTCACCGTTTCGTAGTTTATGAACCAACAGTTAAATAATTTAACTGATTTTAATATTGTCCTCTGGGTCTTGCATCAAAATAAATGCAATGTTGGTAGCCAGTCAGTAGGTACTCTGTAAGTCTGTACTAACCTTTAACTATGTTGAATGCATAGCTAGGTAAAACCTATTTATTCTTGCTGGTAATATTTTTGGCTTGCCTCATGCCTGGGCCTATGTCATAACTCTAACACTATAAAATCAACGGTATAATGTGTTGGTCGTAAAGGTAAAGAGTATATTTATGAACAGGAGATCCCGCTTGTAAATGTTTAAGAACCAACACCATCTCTTATGTTTGCCCTAAGTGCCCCAACTAACCGGATAAAATTTTGTAAGTAAACAACCATTTTGGGATGGGAAGATGACTAAAACTTGCATTATTATGTGGTTATTTTAGTCCCGGAAACGGGCGTAACTACCACCATATCAGCTGGTACAAATATTAAAGGCCTAGCCTATAGCCCCAAATAGTTGCTCTATGACGCCTCCCTCCGCAGTGTCGCACAGTGGGACGAAAATAGGGGTTTCATAGACTTAGGATTTTTATGTTAAAATTTGTTTATTTCTTGTCGCAAATTGACGTAGAACCGTTTTAGAAGCCACAACGTTATCATATTTATGCACCACAGGCGACTATAACACGAAAAAAAATTTTTTTAATTAAATTTGTATGGAACACAACAGAAAAACCGATTTTATTCAAGACTGAGGAGAGTGCCCCTAATTCCCTCTGGTACGATTATTGCCACTATTTTTCTCTATATTTTGACATATCGCACGTTGCGCGCACTCGATAGACTTTGGGTGAAAAAAAATGAAATATATTTTTTTATTTTTTTTCACATTGTGCACGTTATTTTCTATGCTTAAGGGCCTTCAAGGCCCTATTTGGTACTTGACACGTTGTCTAAAACGAGCTACTGCAATGCCTTACCTATTTAATAACAGTTTACCGACTAACCTGCCCTTGTATAATAGGTTACATGGTTATTTAATCAGTTACTAATGACGATCCCTGTGTTCATCAGTTTAGTCAATGAGCTCGACTTAATGTTGTCAGTACTGGGCTCATTATTGTTACTAGTTTAATTATTGCACCTACTTATCAACTTATCCCCTAATAGTCCCAGTCTCATTATGATGGGTAAAACAAGTATAAATACAGGGAGCACTGTATATTTACTTTAGTTAAATTTTAATTAATCTCTGTAAAACTGTGCCAGTATTAATTGTGAATATGGAAACTTCTATTTTAAAAACAAATTTGGACCTATATTTGATACTGAAGCAATCTGGAAAGCTTGGAAACTATTTAAGAATGTTTGAGACTATTCAGTCTCAGTTAAGTCTAAGTTTGTCAGAAGAAGATACAGACATTCTCCAGGAATTCTGTCGAAGATTTAGCCAGTCTGTATTGAAGAAATGGAAGTTGGCGAAATTTAACACAGACTATTTCCGAAAACATTACGCAGATCGGTTGGAATAGAACATTGAATGGCCAATTTGCGTACGTGAAAATCTACGGCCACAGTGGTTTTTTACTGGACTTCAAGTAACGAGTGAACCCGGTTCTTGTCTACCTTCTAAAAGTGCATCAGTTGGAACACCAAATTTCAACTCTAAGTCCACGTAAACCTTTTACAGATATTGGAACGAAACAAGATACGAAGGATTGAAAATTTACAATATCAAGACGGAGAAGGCTTTGAATTGGCGTATGCCATTTGCTAAATTTAAACAAGAAGGTAAAGATAATTTGGCAGCAGCAATAGATATTCTTTTAAAAAACCAAAAGAGGCTGATAACATTGTTCAACAGACAAAAGGAACGAAGAAGTTTACACTTACTCCTGCGAAAGCACTCGGCATATTAATATCTCTTAAATCATCTAGTAGTGGCAGTATATGAGTTTGAGAGAATCTACTCTTCGTGAAGATATCACAGATAGATATCCTTCGTATTACAAAGTCTAACAAGCTAAGTTGGATTGTTACCCTCCAAAATAAGCAAAAATGATAACAGACGTAATTGCCAAAGTGTCTCTTCAAGCACTTTTAGATATTACTGCTGCTAGAATTATACAAAGTTAACCACAAGAAACTAAAGGCAAGTGTATGATTTTGATTTCAAAGTGGGTATAAACAAAAGATCGAAGGGGAAAAAAGCAGCGGTGACAGTGATTAATCAGTTTTTATGACAACTTTAGTTCCACTAAAACTTACTGTTGCGGAAGAAGTCATATGGGAAAACCCGGGACCCTGTTCGGCGTATTGCCGTCCAATACAGTTCCCCTTCTTAAAGAGTCTAAAGTTCTAGTGCAAGAACAGTTGGCCAAAATGGAAGACGAAATGAGGAGCCTTAAAGTTACCCAATACGACAATAATCAAATCACTCATAGTCACAATGACCACGATCGATGGGGAGGTATACACCTATCTTTCAGATGCTATATCTCCTGCAACTTGTTATTTGTGCTTGGCAAAACCTTCCGAAATGAATGAATTGGAGACAGTTTCGCAAAGACGTGCAAACTGATCTCTACAAATTTGAATTATCTTCTCTGCACGCTCGTATCAATTGTGTGGAATGGCTGCTTCATATTTCATACAGACTATATTTGAAAACTTTGTCAACTCGTATAAGAGGAGAAAACCAGCTTATATTAGAGGCAAAGAAAAAGGAAGTTCAATCTAAATTCCGGGAAGAATTAGGTTTGCTGGTCGATAAAGCAAAACAAGGATCAGGAGCAACAAACGATGGGAACACAGCAAGAATTTTGTTTTTTGAGTTTTCAAAAAAACTGCTGCCATTATTGGCTTAGATGAGGAGCTCATACGAAGATTTGCAGTAATTTTACAAGTGATAGCATCGGGCGAAATTATTGACAGAAAAATTCAAAGAATATACTCGAAAAACTACGGAAAGGTATATCAAGCTGTACAATTGGTACTATAATGACAGCAACGGTACATAACATCCTTATGCATGGTGCTGACATAGACAATGTAGCAATTGTACCCATCGGAAAACTTTCCGAAGAAGCCTCAGAAGCTAGAAATAAAGATTTCCGCAGGTACAGGGAGTTTCATTCTCGGAAATCTAGCAGAGTTAATACTAACCAAGATATTTTGAACATGATCCTTCTTTCATCTGGCCCATTAATTTCTTCCACTAGACATGTACTCGATGCAGCTCAAAGGAAGTTAAGCCCTAGGACTTTTAAAACTTTGTACAGAACATATTGAAATAGAATTTTTCGATGTAGTTAACATTGATCCTCAAACAGATAGCGATTCAGAATACGAGATGGATGGGTAGTTGTATCAATGTGTTTATTTTTTTTTCTAACATAGTCACTTGTGTTGTTACTACGGTCCTTAGCTTTTATATCTTAAGATTTTAGAAATGAACTTTTTGGGACCAACTTTAAATAACCATACATAATTTAACTTGTAGTAATTTACCTAGTGAGTAACTTGTAGATTATATAAGTAGGACCATTTGTAGTTTTGTAGATAATTAATTTTAAACCTTAAAAAGTAATGGGATTTGTAAGGTAATGCCCATCATAAAGTAATTGGAACTATGAGATAATGGTTGTTAAGTAGGTACAATAATAATTAAAATAGTAACAATAATGAGCCGAGTACTGACAACATTAAGTTGAGCTCATTGACTAAATTGATGAACACAGGGATCGTCATTAGTAACTGATTAAATAACCATGTAACCTATTATACAAGGGCAGGTTAGTCGGTAAACTGTTATTAAATAGGTTAGGCATTGCAGTAGCTCGTTTTAGACAACGTGTCAAGTACCAAATAGGGCCTTGAAGGCCCTTAAGCATAGAAAATAACGTGCACAATGTGAAAAAAAATTAAAAAATATATTTCATTTTTTTTCACCCAAATTCTATCGAGTGCGCGCAACGTGCGATATGTCAAAAAATAGAGAAAAATAGTGGCAATAATCGTACCAGAGGGAATTAGGGGCACTCTTCTCAGTCTCGAAATAAATCGGTTTTTCTGTTGTGTTCCATACAAATTAAATTAAAAAAATTTTTTTTCGCGTTATAGTCGCCTGCGGTGCATAAATATGATAATGTTGTGGCTTCTAAAGAGGTTCTACGTCAGTTTGCGACAAGAAACAAACAAATTTTAACATAAACATCCTAAGTCTATGAAACCCGATTTTCGTCCCACTGTGTGTCGTACGCCGACGTAGGTACTTCACTGCATTTCAAAAATTGGCGCCCTCCAAAAAGAAGTTCGTCAGCCGCCCTAAAACCGTTACTGTTGGCGCCCCTAAAGTCCGAGTGGGGGTCCCTCCCTCAACAAATACTGATACAGGGGCCAGTTAGGGGATGCTTGGCCACTGCCTGGTCCAGAAGCTTATTCTACTTATAATAAAATGTTTTCAGTCTATAATAGGGTATTTTACTTATGTAGGTACTCTGTGTAAACTGCAAATTGCAGTCTGCAATTTTCTGCAAAGTCTGTCTGTCAACTGTCAGTCAATCAACGCCAGACGCTCTGACAGTCTTATGATTTCTATGTCAATACTGTCACTGTCAATGCAGTCAAGTGAACTGTCAATGTTGATAGTGAATTGTCAACAGTCAGCTGGTGTGTGAGTGTGTGATGTTGATGAGCATCAAGGTGTTTTTCCGAGTTTTCACCAGGGGCTACTCATTTCGATACATAGCTTGTTTCAATGTTTCGAGAGACATTCTGGCAATATTACAGACAGAATTTCGTCATAAATGTTGGTATGACAAATGTGATGATGTCAAATTTCTATTTCCGGTTGTCAATCAAAAAAAAGTCAGAATAAAATAAAAATTTGATTTGGTAAAAATTGTACAAAAATGTAGTATTTCTTGTCGTAGATGCCCATCAACACCAAATTTATTTCTCGCGGCCCTTTCTTTAGACCCTAATAGGTAAGTTTCAAGACTATTATGTATATGAATAAGCATACTATATTAAAGTAATGTATGAAGCTTACAATTATTGAATTTATACTTTATTCATTAGAACTTTACATTGCTATATTGTTTTCATATTCTTTTAGATGTCGACAATGGGTTAAAGCCATTGGAGATGAAGACTTGATATATTTGCCTATTGAAAAATTACACCAGTTACAATTTGTGTCCGGACACCACTTCGCACTTTCAGCATATAATACCCAAAGAAGCAGATTACTTAAAAGTGCAGTTACAGTGCCTTCCATCAACTTGACGCGTCCACGTCTAGCAGACAACCTATTTACCAATTTTCCATTAAGAATAGGAAGTGAAAAAGTATCATCTGGTAAGCAGACTTATCATAAAATTCAACTATAGACCATATAAAAATATATATGGGCCTCGCGAAAGAATGGTTGCTTAAATGTAAACATGTATACCGATTATTTTAATTCTTTTTAATGTAATCTTACGAAATAAAGAGGTGAAACCTTGTTATGTGTAAAGAATTTGTAATTAATGATTTTTTATGTAAGTAAGTAAGTAAGAGTATGTTAACAATAAATTATTTCGTGTAGTTGATCCGGTATAGATCTTGTACCTTGTTGTGAGCTCCGCATATACATAGGTAGGTGTTAACAAATAATTAAATGTACTGGTATTCATTCATACTTGGAATTGTTAAATAAAATTTTAATATTATTCAAGTGTGGCTTTTATTTTAATCTACAATTAAGGATAAAAAGGTATTAAAGCCTAATAGCTATGAACAATATAAAAGCACAACACTAGTTATCGATAGTATTAAGCACATCACTAGTTGTCAATGTCATTTGATAGCTATGTTGGCAGCCTTGTTTTTGTTTTACCACAGATATCATTAAAGCATCTATGGCTCATCGCTTATCCTGTAATGTTGGTATAAAAAAACTATTTGTATTTAGCTATAGACAATGTTCCATGTGCCGTCTCTTAAAACGTAGTGATTAAGTACTCTGTGGTTTTCACCATAATATTATTAAAACAGTAACATTAACAATAATACTTTGTTAAATAGTTTTAAAACTTAGAAGAGCTAGTTTTGTGTCAAAGCCACCACACACAGGTACCCTTACCTGAAGAGCTCAGAATATAGTTAATTAAAATAATGATAAGCAAAAAAGCTTTATTAGAAAATCATTTGATTTTTAAAAAAATCTTTGAATTGTCCAATAAACGTGTACATATTGGTGAAACAAAATGTAACGAATTGAAGCATCTTGATATTGACTATAAAATAAGTTTTAATGATAATAAAGAGGAACTACTCCGAAAGGTTCTCATAAGACCTAAGAAAACAACATCAGAAACCAATCTAAATCCAAAAAACATTGTGATTGACTTTAGTTCTCCAAATATAGCGAAGCCCTTTCACGTTGGACATTTAAGATCTACAATTATAGGAAATTTTATTGCTAATATTAACAAACATTTTGGAAATAATGTTACAAAAATAAATTACTTAGGGGATTGGGGTACACAATTTGGGCTTCTGCAATATGGTCTTCAGACACAAAGAATAGATGTGAATGCTCTGGAAGATAACCCTATTAAAGTATTATATAATGTTTATGTAGAAATGACCAAGTTATCAGCTACTGAAGAGAATATACAAAATGAAGCCCGTAAATACTTTGCTGACATAGAACAAGGAAGAACTAACTTGGATAACTGGAGAAAAATAAGACAGATCACCATACGCGAGTTGGAAAAAACATACAAGAGACTGGGCATTGTATTTGATGATTATCACTGGGAATCCGATTACAATGGAGAAGCAATTAAAGATGTGATGAGGTTAATGGAGGAAAAAAATATTCTTTTAACTGATGAAACTGGAAAGAAATATGCAACAGTAAATAACAGGGCGGTCACCCTTTTAAAAAGCGATAATTCTACTCTTTACCTCTCTAGAGATGTGGCAGCACTGTTAGACAAATATAAAAGATATAAATTTGACAAAATGCTATTTGTAGTGGATAATGCCCAAACAGATCACTTTATGGCTCTATTTGATATCGTCCGGAGAATAGATGAAGAATGTGTGAAAGGATGCGAGCATATCAAGTTTGGGAGAATCAAAGGCATGAGCACTAGACATGGGAATGTTGTTTTCTTAAATGACATACTAGATGAGGCAAAACATAAGATGTATCAGAAGCAGCAACAATCTAAAAGTAAATACAAGTTGTTTTTGTTGAGATTGTTTTAATGAAAATTTATCCTAACATTTGTTTTACATATTCCAGATACAAGGACATCTGCAATAAATGAAGAGACTTGCGACATATTGGGAACGACGGCTGTGTTGATTAATGATTTGAAGCAGAAGAGGCAAAGAGATTATGTATTTGATTGGGATAAAGCTCTGCAGAGTGAAGGGGATAGTGGCATAAAACTGCAGTACCTTCACTGTAGACTTTGGAATTTAGAAAAGAATTGTGGTGCATCAATACCAGATACCTGTGAACCTGAATATTTAAAAGAGGATGTAATCAATGATGTCATAGTGGAATTAGCAAAATTTGATAATGTCCTAAGAAGGGCTCATGATGATAACGAGGCTTGTATTTTGGTTAATTACCTATTTCGCCTTGCCAGACATGTAAACAGAATGTTTAATGAACTTAAAGTAAAAAATGTAGATGCAGATTTAGCCTCACAGAGAATTTTAGTATTCCATTCTGCTAGATTAGTGGTCAAATCTGGATTGGAAATACTAGGTGTAAGGCCACTCTTTGAAATGTAACTAAATGTAATTTTTTTAAACTTGTAACTAAAATTGTAATTTTTTTTTTAATTTTACTTTCAGCTACAGTCATCATTTTATACTATTCAATTACGTATGTAAATATTATAAAATACGGTTGTAGTAAAAATAATAAATTGTTGTGAGTTGTTTGAATAAAGAATTTTTAATTGGTACAAAAAAAAAACAAGTTATTGACCAGCAGCTTAAAACCACTTTAATCAGCAACCACGATAATATTCTGTAAATAAACTCAAACGTCTTTTATTAACGGGTTTATAAATGGTTTGAAATTGAAACTCCTGTATAAAATAAAAATTTAAGGCAATGTAATAAAAGTTTCACTTTAAAATCTGGATTATTTAGTATGAAATAAAATTGTGGATGTTATTAAAAAAAACTGGTCATTTTTGTTACTACCCATTTAAGCAATAGGACTTTAGGACATAGGTACTATTAAGTATTCTATGTTAATATTACACTACACCATAGAACATCTAATAATTAGGTAGTAATTATTAACTAATTATTAGATGTTCCGTGCACTACACTATCCTACAACATTTTTCAAAAGCACCGCGCATCGGCGGCTGGCGCATCACAATAAGACGTGTCTGCCAAGGATATTATAGGTCTACATCATAGATATAATATCCATGGTCTTTATGTTTAGGCAGGAGGGGACATCATTGTGTATGAAAAGTGTCCGTTAAAACGCGTCCAATTACGGGTGGCGCTGCGGACGCTGCGGTGCGTCCGCCAGGAGTAATAGTGTTCTGTGGGTGGGGTCTACAACAGCTATGTTTGAATCGAATATCGCTATTTCTCAGAGTTCTCAGACACTAGCGCCATTCATTACGGGTGGCTTAGCTCAGCAAACTTCACTCCGCCTACAACAGCTATGTTAATATCGCAATTTCTTAGATACGAGCGCCATTCTGAATGGCCATTATTGGAACCTCTATTTAAGTTATCAGCTGGACACTTTTTCAAGCTTCCCTCATGGCCCTCCTTCTACTCTATCCTCCATGGTTTACAATAATCGCCATGGAGTATAGAGGTAGAGCATTGAAATAAGTGGAGCGGCCCTGCCTACGAAAAAAACGTGGCGGTTTTGTTCCTACTAATGTCCACTTTGACGTGACTTTGACATTCCTTTGTCAAAGTGGGTTTTAGTACCTTAGTAATAAGTCACAGTTTACACTGTATAAAGAGAAACACAAAATGGCGAACACGGCACGCGCCTAACTTCATGACAATATTTGCCAGAAAAAGCAAAACTGTTGCATAAAGAGTTGGATTGTTTTTATTTCATACGTTAGACAAGGACGCCATTATGTTTAATGTGTTTAATATTTCGTCTTTCAAACTATTCCATAAATAAGTATCAATATGACATTAGGCCGCATCTATATAACTCATTTATCTATGAGGTTTAAATAATAAAAAAACATAATTAAAAATAAAAATTGCGTGCTTAAACTATTGTAAGCCGCGCCATTAAAGAAACGAATCTAAAATGGCGGAAATTATCATTCCCCTGCACTCGCACGTTATTCCTTTCTTTAGCGTACGAGTGAGGTGGAATGATAATTTCCGCCATTTTAGATTCGTCTCTTTAATGGCGCGGCTTATAAAAACAATAATTTTCTTTTTACATAAAAAGCAACGGCGCTGTGTAAACGGTTTAAGTTACACCAATGTTCCGGAGAGGGAGATAAAGGGGAAGGGGTAGGGTGAGGGGAGAGAGAGGGAGTGGAAAGGGAGAGGGAATTTAATGGTCTCTGATTTGTTAAACCTACCAAAACTTTTAAAAAATTTAAAAGTAACAAGAAAGTACATTCCTTGATTGTTAGGTGATACGAAGTTCGCCGAGTCAGCTAGTTCATAAATAAAAGTCTCTGTCTGTGATTTCAAAACAACTGTATTTTTTCATCTCAGATGCTCATTTAAAAATGATTTACATGACACTAAAACACAAACAAACTTTTTAAAAATGTCATCTTTTTCTTTTTGTAATCAGGGCTAATCTCTGGAATGGCTGAACTGATTTTAATGGGACTTTCAGTAAAAGATAGAGGAGAATCTAGGACAACATACTTTTTTATCCCGGAATATTTACGGGATCGAGTTTTACGCGGAAAACTTTCACGCCAACGAAATCGCTACTTTTAAAATATAAAAGTGACTACATACTTGCAACTACACAATTTTAAATATTCCACCTATAATATATTTTTACTGATTAATTATTGATGAGGAGAAAAAAAAATATCATTCTTCGCCTCCTATATTTAAATTACGCGAAATTGCATGTAAAACGATCATGTTTTACCTTTTATTTTCATATTCACAAAATTTTTGCTAGCTCTCATTTTTAATAAAACTTGTATTATTAATTTCTTTTAATACACCTTTTTATCTCACAAGTTTTATAATAAATAGGCTTGTGATTGCAGAGGTTCTTTCGAAATTATTATAGAAAATAATATACATAAATAATCTATGTTAAAAAGCATACAGTGTATATATGTATACATAAGCTGCTGCAATTAATTACTCTATGGTTGTTTTTTTTTCAGTTCGTTTGTTATTACTATTTCTCTACTGTACTAGATTTATAATTTTTGTATAACTTTACGCCAAATGTTCAGATTTTGTAACAATTTTGTTTATTTTCATTTACATGAAACACTTTATTTATTTCATGCAATGAAAGTTAGTAATGAAACCATAGATCGATGATGACCACTCCCGATAACGCGCGATAATTTAAATAAATGAAATTTTATTTTTATTTATGCAAATCTTGAAGATAAACCCATATTTTTATGTGTAAAGATTAAAATCATATTTTGTTTTATATTATTCTCTGGAAATAAATCAAATGAACAATTCTTTGAACTGCTTGAAATACACTTTTTGTTGTCTTCGGATATCTTCGTAAACCCTCGGACCTAAACGCGTTGACGTCAGTGAACCGATCCTGCGTCAACTCGGCACTTCCGGCGGTCACATGGTATGCGCGGGCCAATCAGAATTCTTCGTCTCTTTATAGGCCGACATTTTCTGACAAGCGTAGAAAAAGTTTTCATCAACAGCCGCCATTTTGCGCTGGAGAGACTGAGAAGTATTTCGGAATTTGTCGTGTAAATTTTCTGTTTTTTCTTACATCATTTTATCATAAACTATACCATTCCGTGTATTTTAAAGAGTTGAGTGAAATAGTGTAATTCGATCATTAAAATAAGTTCCGTAAAGTAGCTAAAATCTGGTGATATTGTTTTCATTTATTGTGTGCTAGTTCCGACGGAAGATGGTGAGAGGCTCTGTGTAGTTCTTCGATTCGTAGCTTTGTAATGGCGAATACTTGAGTGAGAAATTATAATATGTGCCTTCAACGGTGCGGAGCACATCGAACGATCGGGATGTGGGTGAATTTCGTTGTGATGGATGACAAATCGCTCTAAAATGTTATTTTATAGAGATATAAGACATAAATGTGTTATTTGAATCGGCGGGCCGAAATATTCACGACGGCTTACGTTTAGTAAACAGAGCCATGGCCGATCATCATGTGGATGAGCCGCCTAACAAGCGGGCTAAAATGATCCGGGACCCTTTCCAGGGTCCGTCGGACACCGCGGGTGAGTACATTTTCGCTTTTTACAAGTTTGTCGAAGGTCTAAACGCTCGTCTGTCACTACATTATTGCTGTGATTTTTGACATTTTATCGTCGCTCTTGTTAGCGCCTTGCAAGTTTTGCGTCGTATTATTGTTCCTTACTCTAAATAAATCAGGCAAATTAGTTGCCGTGAGGTATTCTTTACTTCACAACTTTCTAGCGACAAGTTTTTCCGCTATGTTATAAGATTATTATGATTTGTAACTTATACATTTCTTCCCAATGATTTACAGACATAATATACACATACAGCATTTAGATAGATTACAAAGAAATCTTCCACAACTCACATTCATATTGTTCTCTTTAAGAACTTAAGTTAGGTATCTTGAGTATACTTTGAACTTTACCATAAAGAGGTCATGTTTTGGGCTGAAAAGTAAGTTCAGTTTAACCCAGCTACTTTTCTGTGCCAGGAAAGTGATTAGAGCATGTTAAAAAATTTTAAATACTTTTATAATTCATAAGAAAGCTTATTTTATTTGTGAAACTAAACAAATATTTTTTTACATGTGTGACTTTAGTTACAGAAAAATTATTAAAAAAAGGTTTTGTGCAAAAATATAAATTTAATTTAAAATGTTTTTTAATTTATAAGCTTATCATAATTGCTACTCTAAAAATGTCACAACATAACCTCCGTGTATTGTCAGATACAAATAGGGGTTATGTTATGTCAAATCTAATTCACATTGCACATACAACTTTTACTTATGGATATTATCAGATTGTTTAAAATACCAGTACTAAAGTGATAGCAAGTATAATGTTTAACAAATGTTAAAAATTACTTTAAAACTTTTTTTAAAATTCAATATTATTGGATGTCCTCTGTCCTATAAAAAGTGATATTAAATAATCTACTGCTAAAATGTTAATGTATAATAAAAAATAAAAAAGTGAATGAATAAAAACATAACTTAAACATAACATATAAAATATGTAAAAAAATTGTGTTACTTTTATTATTTTATAGATATTCTACAATTTATTTTCTTTTCTGTTTACGTAGGAAGTTATAATCTATTATTGCACATATCAATACAATTACATAGTTTTCACTTTATACATAGTCTCTGTTTTATCAAATGATGTGTTACAATAATACAACAAAATGCTTATTATGCTGTTAATTACAAAATGAGGTTCTATACTATGGTGTTGTTTAATTTTCTATCATATTATATGTGTAATGCAAAATGCAATAAATAATGATAATGATATAAATTTGTTCTATAACTACTATCTCTGTTTGTTTTAATATTGTTACATGATAATATATATGTTTAATGATTATAAAGTTGTTTTCATTGTTTTTGGATAATATACCATGAGTTTTTGTTTTGTTGTAAATGTATAAAACATTATAATTTTTGTCATACTTACACATATAAAAAGTTTAAAGTATAATTCAGGAAAGTCAAGAATCAAAAGTATAAGTTTGAGGTTGTTATTCTTAGTTCCATATTTTAGATATTTTAGTCTATATTATGTCTTGAGTCTTTTTCATGTCTATAAAATCAAACACTTTCTGTTATATTAAAATAATGATTTTTTAAATGAAATCTTAAGTTAATCTATTCTTCCTCCTTGATGAAATACATACTGGCAATCTTTTCTGGCATCCTTTTCAAACCCAATAAACATAATATTTTAGAGTTAAAAGAATTTAATATTATATACCCAAGTGAAAAAGAATGTATCTCCCACAATATTCTAGTACCTAGTATCTTGGCCTTTTTCAATTTAAGAAATTTTTTACTATTAGGTACTTCCTAAAATTTATATGGTATAACACACTGGAATAACTAAATTATAAATAAATGGCAGGAGCTTATGCTAAAATTTTGATCACATTGTTTCAGTAGACGGGTTTTCGAACCTGGACATGTTCGACCTTGAAAAGGACCTCCCTGATGAGCTTATGTGGGGGGAACAACCTGGGGTTGCGGGTCCCAAGCCCCCTGCACAAGGACCAGGCCCTGGAGGGCAAATGGTGCAACAACAGCTCAATGGGGATGATCCGACTGCTGCTATGCAGCGACAAATAAATAACCATCTTATACAACAAGTGAGTATCTGGAGCGAATAAACCACATAATTATATTTGATGTGAAGTTAGAAAATATCGAAATTTGAGATTCTATTCTGTCGTCAAAAGTAAGATCAGTACAACATGTTGCATTATCAACTAATTACTGCCATAAGGTATTTAACAACGTATTGAAATGGCTGCCTCTAAAAGTGGTTTGAGTTGGATTTCAGATTTGAACATACTGTCCATTTCATAAGATACAAATTCTAAGAAAAATCCTTCCGCCATTCAATTTACACTAATAAGATAGTATTGCAATTGAGAGTATATTCACACATATTTTTGTAGGTAATAATTTGAAAAACTGAAAAAAGTATTTTACTGGTAATGGTTTATATGCACTCTGTAACCTACAAAAACTGAATGGAAATATTGACATACAATACACATACTAATAAAAAAGCTTATATTAAGTGGTATTTAGATTTGCTATTAAACTCAATAATGTTTAGGAAATATTTGTTTAATTAATTCTACGAACATATTTTGTTGTTAATAATAATTTTTAGAGTAGCTTTAACCCATTGATGGCCCAATACTGAGCATGGGTTGGTGGAGGTGCAAGTGCATAACCTAAATGTTAGAAGTTTTATGCTGCCAACATGGCTTAACAACTGTTACCTACGATAACTAGACGAAGCATGAAAGTGCTCAAGAAATTTTTACCATTAGCGGTCATCCATCCAATTGCCGACCGCATCCACTGTTGCTAAACTCCCAGCCGCCGGGCTATACGCGCTACAAAAATAATTTATAAATTGATTTCCATGTTTTCTTGTGTTTTCCTAGACCTTAGTGTTATTCTGTAATGTTAAAGAAAAAATTGATCCAGATAAGGAAAGTCATAGTCACTGAATAAGATCAATTCAGAAAAAAGTTTTTGCTGCTTATTTATTTATTAACTTGTATTGATATTGAAAAACCTATACTAATGGTGTATATGTCGTTTGCTGGTCTTTTCACAGGGCAAAGGTGGCTTAGTAGGCCACAACAATCCATTAGTATTGGGTAGTTTAGGAAGTAAGAGTCCAAATCTACAGTCACCACCTAATGTGTCTGTCTCCAAGGACCTCATGGGTGGTATGCATCCTCAACCAATGCCAAATACGAGCCATCCAAATCAGTTACATTCAACAATGCCAATGAGTTCCATTCAAGGTACGTACTTTGTTTACTTATAACTTATTCCTTCTTGTTGCTAAAATATTGCTTTTTATTAATCTGAAAATATTTAGAATTTTATGTTTTTTAAAATGTACAATTTGTATAATTAATTCATTTCCTGGTGGATTGAAACATGTTATCTAGTGTATTTGTGATTACCTTGAATTTTATTCCTTTTGCAATATTCAGAATCAATGTGATATATTGTTGTGTGAGTTTATCTTGGAAATAATAAAATTAAATCTTATATTTGTTACACAATTATCCTTTTGTAAATTTATTTAATACTAGAGGCCTGTCCTTCAGTCAAAATTCGACCGTAATTCAATCTGTCAAAAATTACTTCATAATGACATTTTTCAATGTTTTATTTTTTTTATTAAATGTAATTTTAACACATATTGTTCACAAAATTTAGCTTTCTGCACTTCTCCACATAAACTTTAACCATACCAAATATCAGACTTCTCCGTGCCTTCATTATTCTTAGAAAGGGGGTACAAAGGATTTTCCTTCACTTGATATATAGATGTATGTGCAGTTTATCACTCAAGACTACATCAACACTTCAGGTTGGTGGTATTTATAACTAGTGTTCCTCCAGTGGTCGACATTGGATCATTAATGATTAATGAGAATTTGAGAAAAATATTTTATTGTTTTATCCAATTAAAAGATTTACAAAACTAAGGTTCCTTAGTTATAAGGCAATATAAAAATAATGAATGTCAATTTATGACTAGAGTAGAAAAAGGGTTATAATTGTTCTCTATGCCTATTTGTCTATATGTTATGGTCAATCCTCGAAAATTCGGCACTTCTAGGTTTGCATAGTCAAACTTCAGGATTTACCGATTGCCCAAACCCAAAAAATATTCCTATTTCGGCCATTGACTAGTGAATTTTTGGCCAAACTACTAAACTAGGAGAGACTAATTTGGACAGATTCTATAGGCTACAATGCTACATAAGGAATTGCTTCAGGAATATGACTCAGGTACAAGAAAAAATCCTGTTCCTTCTACACAAGAGCCATGTTGTTGTCACCAGGTGGTATGAACGTGGGCAACGTGGGTGGCAGCATGATAGTGACGAACAGCAGCATGGCCGGCGCGGGCATGCTGGGTAGCGGCATCATCAGCAACGTCAACAAGCAGCTGCCCCCGCTCATGGGGAACAACCACCATGCAACACAACCCCATCATTTGCATGCACAGGTAGGATACTGTTATTATGTATTGTTAGCTTTGTGTGTACTGATTGTAGTGTTTATGTGAGTAGTGGACATGTATGTATTGTAGTGTCAAGTGGCCATTGCAGCTCATGGATAACTGGATTCAAATGTGAACTTGAATCATCATCTGAAACTCAAGTTAAAAAAATAAGAAGCCCCCTAAGTTAAAAAATGCATTCAAATATGCTCTAATGTAATAATAATGATCTAATAACTATAATATATATGATGACCGACAAAGGGCGGATCGCGACGCGCACGAGTTGAAATGCTCTGTTCGTGCGCGTAGTGATCACGGTTCGTGCGCGCAAGCCGTCCACACTATGGGAATTCTGTTACATTGCATGATATATTGCGACAATGTGGACGGCAAATTCTTTCATTGCGTGTTACATTGCATGCTACATTTCGCAGATCTGTACCTGTGTATGCTTTAATAGTAGCTTGGAAGTTTTTTTAAATGATCACCCCATTGCCTTCATATGTCACAAAGTCTAACTGTTCAATGAATTTTCCCTTAGGTCGTTATTGCCTCCAAGAGGATGTTATCACCTACTGAGGAAGACTATCACATCACTACTCCCTAACGGTCAAATAAATTATATTGCAGTGATCTATGTTAATGAATAATATTTTATTATTTGTTAGAAGATTTCAATTCTCACATGCAAAACACATAATAATACACGATTTTAAATTATAACATGTGTAAAACTATCATTTCTCTTTTTGATAAGTTTCAACGTATAATATAATAATATAATAGCAGTAACATAATCCAGAGTAAGAGGGGTAAATCTTTTGCACCTATATGTATATTAAAGATAGGCGTCTATAGTTAACTCATACAACTGTTTCCCTTAAGTCACACATGCACGTATCACACGCATCGACCTGTCTGTAATGACTAAACAATTGCTCTTCTCTGATGACAATCCTTCGTAACCCGATCACTGGCACTTGTAAATTAGATACAGTGGATATGTTGCGTACAAACGAAAGCGTTTGATGCGAACCGTTCGATGCGTGCGGTACGGAACTATGAACGCCTACTTTAAATGAAACTTGCCTGTTTGAGTGCCTCAAGACAGCCGTCAAATCACCCGACGTGATTCACTGAGGCCTTGGGAACCAGTTATTTTCATCTTCTCTCAACTTCATCTTCTCAAGAAAAAGCTTAGTCGGCAATGCTTCAGCTGATGTCCATGACCATCAAGTTTGTATACTCCGTTTTTTACTTCGAGTCCTATTAGTAAACAAACTTACACTTTACTTATCTTTTCTTATCTTTAGTTGTAATTAAAAATAAAGCTGACCCAAAATTACAATAATTTAAAGACGACTAATTTAGTGCCGAAACTAAATTAAGTTCACCATTTTTTTTTAATTTAAATTAAATTTAATATGTAATTTAATTTAATCCCATAATTTTGTAATTTATTCCAATGTATTTGATAATGTCAATTTAAAATATTATAATTCATATTGGTACAAGAATTTTATAATAGTCTAATAACTTTGTATAACGACGCAAGAAATAAAAGGCTTTTTTATTTTTATTTTTATTTATTTATTAATTTAAATTAACATTTCCATAAAAAGTAGTGCTAAGTTTGTTTACCAAATAAGTCTTGTTTAAAAAAATGGAGTATAGGTCTGTTACTCGAAAAATCCGATTAATAGGGATGTTGACACTAATTATACATTAATATGTCTAAAGTATTAGTGGTAACATTCAAAGGCCTAAAATATGATTTTTTTTATCGAAATCAATCACAATAAATTAAATATCATTAATTTAAAATGTTAAAAATTGTACTCACTCTCACATGACCTCAAACGCCATTTTGAGAATATGGCGTCATTGTTCCTATTTTATATGGAAATTCAACTAACTTCAGTAGACAGATAGTATTGAATAACGGATATTGACGTCACGTGACGTTTTTTGTGAGAAATTTGATAATGATTTTTATTTATCAATTTTTGTGTTTAAATTGAAGATTATTATTTTTATAATATTTTTTTCGTGAATATTGAGGTTCTATCTATAAAATAAAATTGAATCCTAAAATTAGTCAACTTCCCTATATACGTAGGCGATGCAAAACGGCCCGTTAAGCGGTCGCGTGGGCGTGGGCGTGGGCATGGGCGCGCCGACAATGCGCGGCGGGCTGCAGCACCACGCGCGCATGGCAGGCCCGGCGGGCGGCGGGCACCCGCTCACGCCGTTCCACCCGGCGTACGGGCAGTCGCCGCAGGGGCCGGGCGCGCCGCCCGCGCAGCGCCCCTTGCGCTTCGGCCCGCCCGCGGAGGCCGGCGGGGGCGCCGCGCAGGCCGTGCCACCCGCGCCCTCCCCCCAGACCCCCGGTGCGCCCGCTGGCGGACAGGTAAACTAAACTGACACTTACTCACTTGAATGTTACTCTTGCGTTCTTGGTGCACAACGTTGCGTTAAGACGCATGCTGCGTCAGACATAAAATCGTATGAAAACCATCTCGAATGTCTAGTGTCAGCGGCGTAATATTGTTTGTTCACGACTAATCGACGTGGATTTTAATTTAATAAAATTAATGCAAAGCTGCAACTTTTTTATGTAGAAATAATAAAATAAAATAAACCTTAATGCAGATTGCGTGGGTGTGTTTATTTCCCTAACTATTTTTGCATGCTGGTGTGATATCTTGTTATTTTAATGTTAGAAAAATTTGCTTAACCACATTTATATATGATATTTGATATAAAACAATTTTTATCCGGTAAGCAGTGGGTCCAGAAACGCCACTAATATGGATCGATAGTAACAACATCAACCCTCAAAATGGAGACTCAAAACAATATTAGTACCGTAAATGATGTAGTAAAAACTTGTGCCAATAATGCAGTACGCATTTGACCCCCATCCAAGACGCGTGTGTTTGTCGTGCAACAGTCGCAGCCGCAAGCAGCGACGCAGTCGGCCTCCGCGCCGAACCCGCAGCAGCCGAACTCGGGCTCCATCGCCGACCCGGAGAAGAGGAAGCTGATCCAGCAGCAGTTGGTGCTGCTGCTGCACGCGCACAAGTGCCAGCGCCGCGAGTCGCAGTCCAACGGCGAGGTGTGGCAGTGTTCCCTACCGCACTGCAAGACTATGAAGGGGGTCCTCAATCACATGATGTCGTGTCAGGTAAGCCGGTTCACAGTGTATTGTAGATTGTAGAAGCAATGTGACCTTTTTCAGACTGCGATTAATTTTTAAGCATAGTTAGTATTTTTTTAGCATATTTTTGTATCTATTGCAGCGCCCTGAAATAAATGATTTTCTTTCTTTCAATGAACAATAACATTACATGGTACATAACAGACAGTAAAACATATTTTTCTATGGGCCTTAGTCGACTGAATATAAATTGAAAATAAAAATAAAAAAAATAATTAGTTAATTAACGTCACTTATGATTATGACCGATTTAATTTGACTGTATTTGATTTCTTGGAAATAGTCAGCATAATTAATTGTATATCAAAGGAAAATAAATTTTATTTGGTTAAATAAATAAAAAAAAACATATTACGACACGACGATGTTAAATTGGACACTTAACAAATTAGGACTTATTTTCTGATAAGATATACGAACGTATGTCTAATGGCTAACATTTTGTTGCAGGCGGGTAAAAACTGCGTAGTGCCACATTGCTCATCGTCACGGCAAATAATAAACCATTGGAAACACTGTAACAAAAATGACTGTCCGGTCTGTTTGCCGCTCAAGCAGGCAGACCGAACTAGAAGTACGACAATGAATGGTGAGTGTTTTTATGTTATTAATTATTAAAATGAAGTAAAAGTTTGTCTCTAGAATCTTAATGGAGGACATACATGATCATGTGTACTGGATCAAGCTTCAAGCGAACTGAACGCGGCATCCAGTATACTTAATCGTGTATGGCCACGGTAAGCTATCTGGTCATATAGTTATCTCATGCACACTGTATGGCGCGTCAAGTCGAACTGTAAATTTGACAAGTCAAACTGCAGACTGCAGAATGCTTCTACTTATAATCTATTATTCTATGAGAATAGATTGGTAAAAAATCCGAAGTATTGTCACATATTTAACAGCAATATCGTACAAAAAAACGAAGCCTTGGGGTTTCCCATTTCATACTTACAAATGTAGATAAATTCACATAAAAATTGTAAATTAGAATATTTTCATGGACGTTTGTGTAAACATAGCCTGAATTTTTCAGGCTAGTTTTAAATATTTATATTAGTATGTAATGTAACACGTTTTATACTGTACATTAAATTATGAATTTTGTTTATGTTGCGGTGTTTTTAATGCTACGTAGCGACTCATTAGCTACATCTTACTAAGGTCGGTGTAGATACTTTATTCAAGACCAACAATCTGAATAATCTGTAGTGTTAGCTCTGCTTGATGAATGACCTACAAGCATGTTTACAGCAGCGGCATCTCATTCGACGCCAGGCGTTGGGGGCGCGGGCGTGGGCGTGGGCGGCGCGGGTGTGGGCGTGGGCGTAGGCGTAGGTGTGGGCGTCAACGTACCTGCTGCGCCTGCGCCTAGCGGCCTTGCGCCCGTTAACCCTTTATCTGGTGAGTATTAATTCTGTCGTGAAGATGTCTGTTTGGCTCGTAAGGGGGTCGAGTTTAGAATCTATTCACCTTAACCGGGGTTTTGAGAAGGGAAGCGGGAGATGGGAGAACGTAGTCTTCCCAACCACTATTAAAACATGCGAGAGACACGTGTCGAGTGGACAAATTAGTCTGTTCTTAACATTTGGTACATAGGTGGCAGCATATTTTAGTTTTGATAAGATTTTTTTTCTCGCAAACTGCGATGCCGAGAGGAGAGTGGTGTGGTTTTCATGTAATATTCATTATAGAAAATTTGATAAAGGACTATGTGGCTCTGGTATGGTTTGATTTTGGTAAGGAATTATATGATCTCTATGTATAACCAAAAACCATCGGCGATCAGTAACTAAAGAGTCAATTACTGTACATATAAGTCTGAATTAATTTTACTCACAGTCCATTCACAATGGATCGAAAATTGTTATATTCGTTGCATTAAATTGTATAATAATTATTCAGGAGTAGCATCATCCGCCGCGCCCACAAATGCGGGTGCGGGCGCGGGCGTTGGCGTGAGCGGGGGCGGCGCGGGCGTGACGCTGGGGGGCGGCACGGGCGGGGGCGCCGGCGCGGACATGAAGCGGGCGTACGAGGCGCTCGGCATCGTGTGCCCCACGTCCGTCGCCAACATGGGCATGGCGCCCCGCGCCCCCCTCCGCATGACGGCGCCCCGCCCCCCCGGCCTCTCGGACGTGGTGCCGCCGCAGCAGCCCTCGCAGATGCAGCAGCTGTTCGCGCAGCAGTCGGTCTCCGATCTGCAGCAACAGCAACAACAGCAGCAATTGGTGTGCTTTCATTTTTACTAGCATAGACATAAAACTCTTTGAAACTCCTTGAGACATTTCTACAATGTTTTAATGTGTACTTAAGTTTTGTTTGGTATTCTAGTTATGATACTTTTTCGCTATTTTTTTAATTTAAAGATGGCTCAACGTAATTCTTACACAATTTGCACATAACATGTTGCATAATGTTCGAAGCAGCTAAATAAAACATCTGTTACAGATGGGAGCGGGGACCCTTCAACTGCCCGGCGGCGCCGTCACCGCCAACCCCGTCTCTGGCACGAAGGAGTGGCACCAGTCTATAACAGCCGATCTCAGAAACCACCTTGTTCATAAATTGTAAGTTACTTGCCTCTTTCATACCTAACTAATTAATATTTTTGCCGTTTGAAATAGAAAATGATTTTAATGATCATTATTTGTCAACAGGGTGCAAGCTATCTTTCCCACGCCAGATCCTCAAGCGATGTTAGATAAAAGAATGTACAACTTAGTAGCATATGCAAGAAAAGTAGAGGGAGATATGTACGAAATGGCGAGCACTCGATCCGAGTATTACCATTTACTAGCCGAGAAAATATACAAGATACAGAAGGAACTAGAAGAGAAGAGACAGAAGAGGAAGGAGCAACAATTACAGGCGCAGCAGGCGCAACAACAACAGCAGCAGCAGCAGCAGCAAAATCAGTTGCAGCAACAGTCTGTGGGAGTGATGTCGGGCGGGGGTGTGATGGGCGGCATTCGGCCCACGGCGCCGGGCGTGGGTGTGGGCGTGGGCGGGGCCGTGGGGGTGGGCAGCGTTGGCGTGGGCCGGCCGAATCTCCCCACGCAGCCGGGCCTGCCGTCCATGCGCATCCCCTCCCCGGGCGGCATGCCGCTCGCGATGCCCGGCAGCCGCATGACCTATCAATCCAACCTGGTTGGCCCGCCAGGTCCCAGTCCAAACCAGGTACGGTTATTATCTTAAATAAATTTAAATACTATGTGCTCTTTAGGCATGATATTATTATATTTAGAATTTATTCTATTATCACCTAAGCACAGGAGTTTTTACTTTTCTGTGATCACTTTGAATGTGACATGTGTTCTTATTTACTGTTATGCTTATCCAGCATAAACAGTATTATAACTTACAATATTATGTAGTTTATAATACTTATCAATGTCCTCCTCTGACAGATGCCACAAACACCAAACGGCGGGAGCGTCGGCGTGGGGAGCGTCGGCAACCCCGGTATGTCGCCGTTCGGGCAGCCGATGACGTCGCCTGCGCCGTACCCCTCCATCCAGAGCAACGGGCCCGCGCCGCTCGCCTCGCCCGGCCACCAGGACAAGCGCCCGGCGGTCGCCAGCCCCTTCACGAACCACGCCTTCCGCGGCGAGGGCGCCTCCCCCGCCGCCACCACGCCGGCCACGCCGCTCGCGCACCCCAG
Source organism: Thymelicus lineola (assembly GCA_963932265.1). Lineage (NCBI taxonomy): Eukaryota > Metazoa > Arthropoda > Insecta > Lepidoptera > Hesperiidae > Thymelicus > Thymelicus lineola. The sequence continues at coordinate 3,360,463 of OZ010687.1, read as the reverse complement.
CCCCGCGCCCGACCCGCGTCCCGCCTCCCGCCCCGCCTCGGTCTCCGCCCAGATGGCCGCGCTCGCCGCCGCCTCCGCCGACGACAGCCCCGCCGAGGACGTGCGCGTCAAGCTCGAGCCCGACGAGCCCCGAGTCAAGGACGAGCCGGACGACCCCGACTGCGGCGGCAAGGGCATGCGCGACGAGGAACCCAAGGAGCCCATGGAGCGATACGACTTCGTCGTCAAGAAGGAGATCAAGCAGGAGCCGAAGCAGGAGATCAAGCAAGAGATCAAGCAGGAGATGAAGCCGGAGATGAAGCTGGAAATGAAGCACGAGATCAAGGAGGAGGTGGGCGAAGCGAGCGGCGACGGGCCGGAGCGTGGGCCGCGGCGGACCTTCGTGTTCAAGCCGGAGGACCTGCGGCAGGCGCTCATGCCGACGCTGGAGAACCTGTTCCGCCTGGACCCCGAGTCGCTGCCCTTCCGCCAGCCGGTGGACGCGCAGGCCCTGGGCATCCCAGACTACTTCGACATCGTCACGCGCCCCATCGACCTCTCCACCATCAAGAAGAAGCTCGACGACGGAATGTACAAGGACCCCTGGGAGTACGTCGACGACGTCTGGCTCATGTTTGAGAACGCGTGGCTGTACAATCGCAAGAATTCGCGCGTCTACAGATATTGTACTAAGGTGAGGCTCCACTTCTACTTCATTACTTATCAACACAGACTATATTAGGATTTAAATAAATAACTTAAAATATGTTTCACAAAATATAAATTTAGAATTATGTCAACTTAAATAAATAGAGACATTAGTTTTGTTCTATTAGATTTAGTCCTTTTTGATCTTTGATAATTGCTTCTCAAAAGTCTCATATTGATGGCCATGTGGCGTTTGACGAAATATTTACATTAACCGTGGGCATTAATTCATTTTAGCTGTCGGAAGTATTCGAGCTGGACATCGACCCGGTGATGCAGAGCTTGGGTTACTGCTGCGGCAGAAAATATACGTTTAACCCGCAAGTGCTGTGCTGCTACGGCAAACAGCTGTGCACGATACCGCGCGACGCTAAATACTTCAGTTACCAAAATAGGTATGTATGTCTATAATAGTATTACTGAGATCACTACATGTAGATTTGTCGAGTCAACGGTTTTTATAGATGGCTAGATGGCGTGAATAAAGTTGATATGTTGCAAAAGCAAGATCATACAAAATTATAGATAGATATATGCAATTGTATACAATTAATAAGCTACATTTGACTTCTATTCACGCTGTTTACAGACTGATATTAAATTATGTAACTAGATTTATAAATAAGTAATTTTAATTACACATTGCCTGTCACGTTAATAGTCTGGGTATACAGCGGGCAAAACGGAACTGCGACACGGCGCTGTCGAAACGCGATCAATTTGTAATGTACATTTGGCGGCACAGATGTTGAGCGCTCGGTGAAAAACTTCGTGTATTGTAAACTTGAGGTGAAAATAAATGGTCATTCAGTTGTCGCAAGACTTCACCGCTTGCTCAGAGAACGAATAACGACAAGCATTCGATATGAACATAGCTGTTGTAGAAGAAGTGAAGTTTGCTGAGTTCAATAAAATTTGTCCTAGGCTACCGCAGCGCCACCCTTATTGTACGCGTTTTTTCGGACACTTTTTCATAACAGAGATGGCTCTCCTTACCTCTATACTCCATGGCCCACAGTGACCTGCACCCATGGATATGTAACTCTTAACTGGATACATAACTTCGTAGAGGTACCTGAAGATGGGTGACGTCACAACGGAATGACCATTTTTCTATTGTGTCGATGTTATCTATCAGTCCCAGGATATATCATTTGATTGCTGAGGAGTTTCTATACCGCTTTTCTTCTGTTTCATGACAAAGCACACTTCTGAAAAGCTGGTAGATTAAAAAATGATGACGTGCATAAGTGTATTAGTAATACCTTTAATATGAATAAATTATTTTGAATTGTGTTAAAATATTTTTATAAGTGGGCTGCACTTAAAAGTAATGTACCGTAATAAATAGACATTGGATTATATGGATTTGCATGTTTGCATTTGCAAATGTATAAAACGCTGTTTTAGCGTTATTGCATATTTCAGTACTTTTCCACTGATAGTGCTTATTCATTGTTAAATGTGGTATATAAGAACCCGGGTCTTTTTGAAGATATAAAGCATTTATCAACGGCAGTAACGTCAGTTGACGTAGAGAATATTTTTCATGCTACAAATTAATAGTGACAAAACTCTTAAAGAACAATGCCCAAAAATTATTTTTCATTTTTGTTAGCGTCTTAAAACGTCAGTTATACCGAAGCAATTCAATTATTTTTTTACGTATTTTAAAATTAATACCTGTACCCGTATTACCCAGCGTAAAATTATTTTATTAATAAGTGATGAATTGACTATAATAACAATGATGTCAACAATGTCCATTTTCATTCGGGCACTCACTTCGATACATAGCTTGTATCAAGCAAGATATAGGGAGACTTCTGGCCAATATTACAGACAGAATTTCGTTATAAATGTTGGTATGACAAATGTAATGATGTCAAATTTCCATTTCCGGTTGTCAATCAAAAAAAGTCAGAATAAAATAATGGTAAAAATTACAGGTAGCCATAAGTCTCCCCTACTCTATGACTCAATGGTTATAAGAATTCAATCTCAAAATACTTTGGTTCTGGGGTGTGTCTGCTGAAAATTCTTATATAACTAAGCTCAGAAATTAAAGCGGCGATTTTTAGATTTTTTTTGTTTTAAGACGCTAAAGTTGAAAATGAAATAAAACGATGTATGGCAGTTGGGCATTGTTCTTTGCTGTAGAAAATTTAGAAACATAAGTAATAGTATAATATATTGTCAGAAGAATTACAACTGATTGATTATATAGTAAATTAAGATATTATGTATATAATATAATACAGAAAATGAATGTAAATTCTGATAACATTAATTAGTATGTTGATCCTTCTTCGTCCCTTTTTAGTGCATAATACTTGCATGCATATTTTGTCAGTTTGATGATGCATATAATCCGATGTCTAGTAATAAACAATATTGTTTCATTTCATTGTCACCTTAGACAAAAATTCATATAAAAACTCATATAAAATCAGTTTTCATGACATAATTTTGAAGAAATCATAATAAATTTTGTTAATTCAATATTGTATTTTTTTACTACAAGAAAAATTATTAGAAAACATTTTGAAGAACCATATCAAAATAGGACGTTTTTTCTAAGTGTGGACACCATACAATTAGGAAGGACAACCTCAATCCGGCCCGTGATTGGTCAAATGGTCATTCCGTTGTGACGTCATCCGTCTTCAAGTACCTCTACGGTTACGTAAAACTCGCACTAAAACCACTGTACTCGACGCGTCACGCGACGCTGGCGGTCGGTTCACGTACATTTCGCTTCACGTCGCAGTCCCGTCTCGCCAACTGTTCGCAGCCCGTACCATAAATAAACATTTTGTATTAAGTTTCACAGAACAGTGAAATATCAAATATATCTTCATCTTACTAATTGATAAATAGTCGCGTATTCAAATCAATATTGAAAAATATCGTAAATACCTTGATGATATACCTTATTTACGTAATACCTTGACAATGAATTCATTGACAAAAATGCAAATCGTAAGTCATCTCAATTTACAATGACATGTTCGTTTGGTATTTCACTGCAACTTATTAGTTTGAACCGAGATTGATTTAGGAATTAGAAAGCAGTCTAATTATAACTGAGCTATAATAATAATTTAAATTTTCTTTACCCACTATAAAATGTTGTTGTTATGTGATGATTTACTTCTTTCATGATATACTTTTTTCTTTCATCCATCCATCCATCCATTAATCCATCAGCCCTTGGAGGTCCACTGCTGGACATAGGCCTCCCCTAGCTAGTGCCACTCTGACCGGTCCTGAAATGAAATGAAATGAAATAAGTTTTATTCAAAGTAGGTTTGTTACAAACACTTTTCGAAAGTCACTCAACGCCATCCCTTCAACAAATCCCTACCGTGAGTGGTCCCGGGAGAAGAAGCGGCAAGAAACTCCCGGGATTATTTTTTTTCCTACTGACAGTTACAGACAGCACTTAATACTACTTATTGCAATATTTGATATAAAAAAAAACTCATGTCCAAGCAGTCTTATCATTTAAATACTCATCAACTGAGCCTTCTGATGCCTTTTTTCTTTACAATAAACTATTTTGATATAAATTTTTCATGATCACTGCCCTCAATATAACATATTATTATCAAAGTATTATTTCCCAACATAAAGTATAAAACTTAAAATAATGTGGCGTGGCAACAAGTCAAAATTGCATAGAGAAATAATTTAATGATTGTAAAAAAATATTAATATGCCTAATATTTTATTGGCAGTTGATCTTCAAAAGTCTGCTGTAATAACAATGATGGGAAAATATTTTTTTACCCAAGGTTTGTATCAGAAACACTAAAACGCCGTAACATTAAAATACCTCTACTTATTTTCATTACCTTTATAAACCTAAAACGGCTATGATAACAATTAAAATTCAAGGCATCATTGCGAAGGCACTTATTAATGCAACTTCAAGAATGTTTTGCCACTTAAAATCACATCCAATCTTTAAAAAGACACTGTCATGTAATATGTAAATTGTAAATAAACTATAGTCATCTTATCTACAATACTACATAACTATACTCAAAATTATCTAAGAAGCCATTAATGATAGCTGCCATTTATTAATATGAACCAACCTTGTACGGACGTCTTTGAGCAAAATGGAATAATCATTTAATTGACATGAATAGTTGGATACTTACGAACAAAGGATTTTGCCAAAATTTGTTAAAAATCCCTATTCGTTTTCATTGACGTTATTTATAAATCATATTAAACGTTATAATCTAGTAAAAATTCCATCACATCATAATTTATGCAAATTTGAATAAAAAAATAAGGCGTCGAATCAATGTTATATGAAGATGTCAAAACCTACACTGACGTTAAGTGATGTGTCGGCTTGAAACCACTTATAAAACCAATCATAATCGATACATTACTATAATCGAAAATAAAAATAAAAATGAATTTATTTTATTTCTTTCTTTGTGTTTAACAAATTAAACAATTTAATTTCTTCTCTTCTATAAGAACATGACCAAAAGTGTTTATTACGATAATCTCTAATCGCAGCCATTTGAACTAATTAGAATAGGGTTAGAATATTCATTATTCAACCGAAACCCTTTTATACGCTGGATGCGGCGCGGACGAATTAGCAGTGAGTTTTTTAGGAAAAAATATATTTTATTATAGTCGTAAATACATAATATTGAGCGTATAGGTACGTTAAAGTAACTTAAGTAGCTCAATGGAGGCAGTATCATTCCAGTTATTTGTGGATGTCTAAATGTTTCGGTTTTTAGAATTTACAATTTAATTATTGAATCGATTAGAAAGTCTTACAATTTTGAATCGATTTGTTGCAAAAATTGGTTCTTTCCTGAACCGATTTTTTCTATACATCTCTAGTGTCACTGTGATGACAAATGACAAATATGGCTTCTTAGTTCGTGGCGACTTTAAAAGGCCCAATTTGTTGTTTGTCATCACAGTGACACTAGAGATGTACAAAAAAATCCGTTCATGAAAGAAACCAATTTTTGCAACAAATCGATTCAAAATTGTAAGACTTTCTAATCGATTCGATATTAAATTGTAAACAAAATATAAACAAATTAAGAGATTCTATAGGATTTCATGCATTTTAAAGTGGGTAAATTTATTTTTATTATATTTATGTTAAAAAACTGCATCTATTGTTTGTATTAACTGTGATATTATTAGTGTGGACTAATAATAATAACTTTAGCTATCATCAGCGTTCACCTACCGTCATCTCATTGTTTCTTAACAAAAGCTTTCTGTCGCTTGTGTAGTAAAGTAGCCCCTCCCCCCACATTACGTCTCAGCACTGTTAGTGAGCTAACCGGTCTACGAACAGATAATGCAATCAACAAATTATATTATATATTTTATTTTTACATGAATGTGTGTATTGGTTACTAAGATATTCGTGTTTAAATGTCAACTGTTTGTTGATTGCGCCAATTCCATTGTATCTGTAGTATATGATGTTAGTTGTGTCAAAAAATCACCTTGTGTTTCGGTCAAATTGTAAATTAACAAAATTATTGACATGTGATTTGTTTGTAAAGAATGGACAGGTCAATATTGCTAAAGTTAACAATGGTATATTTGAATAAAACTTATGATATTAATTGATCAAATATGAAATGGGAAATTGTCCATTCGCAATGAGCCAGTCACATGTCTGCCAGCTACAACACCGTGTGGCCACTGTCTAATATACTAATCCCTTTTATGTTCTCATTGCTTACTAATTTTTTTTCGCCCTCCACGCACCCCCTTGCCTGCACACAAAACGTTCCTGTCACGCTTCACATGACCATCGCTCCGCGGCCGAATGAATAAAGTCTAAAAGCGTATGGGGTTGTGTCCGATAGATACACCTTCTGCCAGAAATGCTTCAACGACATCCAGGGCGACACCGTCACGCTCGGGGATGACCCGCTGCAGCCACAGACGTGAGTATACATTACAATATATATAAATAAATAATAAATACAAGGTTCCACACACCCTTGAACGAGGTTCCCCCTTGTCTCGGTTGCCATGAACATAAATGAGACTTCACAAGCACCCATGACCCGAGATCGACCATTTATTTGTTATATAGAAGTCTGCCCTGGGCGGGAATCGAACCCGGGAACACTCGCTCGACAGGCAGAGTCACTGTCACTAGCATGTAAGTTCAATTAATTACCTTCTGAACAATTTGATACTTTGAGATAGTTTTTGCCAGATATTTTTGCTTTGTCTATAATATTATGATTATAAAACGAAATATTGAAACCATTTGAGTACACCGGCCGAGGAACTCAATATGTAAAATTAAAAAATATCAGTTTCAAATGAGGTGACAAAAATGAAAATTTTACACCCCAACTCAGAGACTAACGGTTACTTAAATCGGTCCTTAGTAAAGAATCACCATAAAAATTCTGTACTAAGGAGCGCTTTGTGGAACTATTAGTGACTCTGAGTTGGGGCGTTAGTCCTCAGTAATTCAATGATTTGCAGTAGAATAAGGCCTCAAGACTCCCATTTGTTAGTGTATGTCTACACCAGATGGGTGTCGCCGAATAACACTCATTGAATCATTCAATATGTTTTTTATTGATATATTATTGTTTTTTATTGATATATTATTATACTTTTGAGTAATTGAATTTTTTAACAGTATGATTTTTAAAGTAGTTTCTTGTCTTAAACGTCGTGGCACATCTATACAAGTGCAAAGAGCATCATAACTGTAACGGCATCAATTTCCAGGGCTATCAAGAAAGACCAATTCAAGGAGATGAAGAACGATCACCTGGAACAGGAACCGTTCGTGGTGTGCATGGACTGCGGGCGCAAGCAGCACCAGATCTGTGTGCTGCACCACGACCAGATCTGGCCCCAGGGCTTCTGCTGTGATAACTGCTTGAAGAAGAAGGGCGCCAAACGGAAAGAGAATAAATTCTGTGCGAAAAAGCTGCCCACTTCCAAGCTTGGCATTTATATTGAGACGAGAGTTAATAATTTCCTTAAGAAAAAAGAGGCTAGCGCCGGCGAAGTGCATATCAGGGTTGTTGCGTCTTCTGAGAAGGTAAATGTTTTAGTGTTTGTAAGTTATAATGAAGCTAAACGTCTGAAAAACTAAAACATCAAAAATGAAACATTATGGTATCTTAGTTCTATTAAATTGTCTGTATATTTTGTTTATGGTCAGAAATCATATTTATTTACAAATACATATTTTGTGTCCGAAATGTTAAATGTTTTTTTAATGTATAAATGTAACAATGTAAAAAAATGTAATAAATCTTTTTAGTTGGTGGAAGTGAAACCTGGCATGAGGTCGAGGTTTGTGGAGTCTGGTGAACTGTCTGCCGAATTCCCGTATCGGGCTAAAGCGTTGTTTGCATTTGAAGAAGTAGACGGGACTGATATTTGCTTTTTTGGAATGCATGTACAGGTGAGTATTTTTTTTTGTACACACAATGAGTTTTTGTTTTGTTCGTTTTCAAAAACAAAATACACATCCATATAGTTATCGGTATGTATTGAGTCATTACATGTTTAACAACTTACTTCAAACAAATTACTTCTATTAAAAAATTACGCAAGAGAAATTGCTTCTTAAAAAATGTACAATTTTGTTTTAATGAACAACATAAATAGCACCATTATTAACGGTAATAAGATAGTAATGTAAGCGTTTGTTTCAGGAATATGGCAGCGACAGTCCTTCCCCCAACACGAGGCGCGTGTACATAGCATATCTAGATTCTGTACATTTCTTCCAGCCGCGGCAGTATAGGACCGCGGTGTACCACGAGATTTTATTAGGTTACTTGGACTACGCCAAGCAGCTGGGCTACACGATGGCCCACATCTGGGCGTGCCCTCCCTCCGAGGGCGATGACTACATCTTCCACTGCCATCCGCCCGAACAAAAGATCCCCAAGCCTAAAAGGTTGCAGGAGTGGTATAAGAAAATGTTAGATAAGGGTATCATAGAGAGGATAATATTAGACTATAAAGACATATTGAAGCAAGCGATGGAGGACAACATCTCGTCCGCGGCGGAGCTGCCGTACTTTGAGGGGGACTTCTGGCCCAACGTGCTGGAAGAGTCCATCAAGGAGCTGGACCAGGAGGAGGAGGAGAAGCGGAAGCAGGCCGAGGCCGCCGAGGCAGTGGTCAGTACCACTCGTCATACATACACACACATACATACATCACACACTTCGTATTGTAACTGGATTAACTGCCATTAACTTTACTGCCTTTATTAATTACCGTCTTTAATTTTTAGCCTTTCAAACTCGGTACATTGAAGTAATGTAATGTGCATCTGTTTAGAACTGCCTAATCTTTGGACTGTCATGACGAATTAGCTCCAGATAGAGATACATAAAAACTCAATACTCTGATAGGGTCACTTTTTTTGAGGAAATGCTGAGTCACTTTCTTACAAATTTAATATATTTGATACAATGGCTAGTTGTTAATTCAAGTCTTGTCGATGTTGTCTCCTAATTATAATTAATTGTTTCTCAAAATCAAAATCTATGGGAAATTTCGAATATTTGTGATTTCTAACATGCTTTTAGATATTCCAGTCATCTGAGGAGAACGAACAAGGCCCTGACGGTAAGAAGAAAGGTCAGAAGAAAGCGAAGAAGTCGAACAAATCCAAAGCAGCTCAGAGGAAGAACAGCAAGAAGCAGAGCGACCAGCAGCAGGGCAGTGATCTCAGCGCAAAGATATTTGCCACCATGGAGAAGCACAAAGAAGTCTTCTTTGTCATCAGGCTACACTCTGCACAGTCTGCGGCCAGCTTAGCTGTGAGTTGGTTTTTTATTATTATACTAGTCAGTTTATAATCTAAAATTTTTACAAAAAAAACCGACTTCAAATGAAGTACATCCTTTCCAATAACAATAAAAAAAGAATAATTGAAATCGGTTGGCGTGATATTGAGTTATTCGTCCATTTGTCGCGCACATACTTAATGCAAATTTAAGACTTGTATAGTTTTCTCATGGATCCATCCATTGTCAGATATCGCTCAAATTTAAGTGGGACCACATGACAAGCACCAGCTTTCGATTAAAAAAAGAATCATCAAAATCGATTCACCCAGTCGAAAGTTCTGAGGTACCAAACATAAAAAAATACAGTCGAATTGAGAACCTCCTCCTTTTTAAAAAGTCGATTAAAAAGGAAGAGAGGAATATCAGCATTTTTTAGTATTTTAAACATCCTTTGATCTAATTGGAACAAAGTTTATCTCATAATTTTTTTGACAAAAAAATACTAAATACGTAAGGACAAAAGCTACTTGAAATGTCTAATGGAAATTGCCTTGTATTGTACTTAAATAAATATTATTGTACATACTTGAAGGCATTATGATATGCTTGTTACTGAGATATACTACTAAATTGAGATGGGAATTCAGCCAGATACTCCAATATGCAAATTTGAGGTAGCAACTGGTTTACTGGTAAATTTTCCTTTGCCTTTACCAAACAATTTTCATCTTTTGTTCTTTCTTAGCGTGTTCAACAACATCCTATCAGAATGTACTATGTTTTTCACTGTCATAGCTACCATGTAGCATGGATCACTTCTCCTGCATGGTTAAGTGGAGAAGAAATGTGGCTCAGGATTTTCCTGTAAATAAACATTTTGTACTAGCAAGCATGTATTACTTCCAGCCAATCCAAGACCCCGACCCGCTGGTGAACTGCGACCTGATGGACGGGCGCGACGCGTTCCTGACGATGGCGCGCGACCGGCACTACGAGTTCTCGTCCACCCGGCGCGCCTGCTTTTCCACCCTCTGCATGCTGTACGAGCTGCACAACCAGAGCCAGGACAAGTTCGTCTACACCTGCAACAGCTGCAAGTCGCACGTCGAGACGCGGTACCACTGCACCGTCTGCGATGACTTCGACCTCTGCGTGCCCTGCTACGACAAGGAGCGCCACCCGCACAAGATGGAGAAGCTCGGCCTCGACCTCGACGTGGGCTCCTCCCCCGGCGACATGAAGCAGGCCAACCCGCAGGAGGCGCGCAAGCTCTCCATCCAGCGCTGCATCCAGTCGCTGGTGCACGCGTGCCAGTGCCGCGACGCCAACTGCCGCCTCCCGTCCTGCCAGAAGATGAAGCGCGTCGTCACCCACACGAAGGTCTGCAAGCGGAAGACGAAGGGCGACTGCCCGATCTGCAAGCAGCTGATCGCGCTGTGCTGCTACCACGCGAAGCACTGCACGGAGACGAAGTGCTCGGTGCCGTTCTGCAGCAGCATCAAGCAGAAGCTGAAGCAGCAGCAGGTGCAGCAGCGCGTGCAGCAGCAGCAGCTCCTGCGGCGGCGCATGGCGGCGATGAACACGCGCGGGCCGGGCGCCGCGTCCCCGCCGCCCGCGCCCGCGCTCGCCTCGCCGCCGCCCGCCAAGCCCGCCGCGCACGCGCTGCCGCACAACGTGCAGAAGGTGTTGCAGCAGGTACTACAAAATTGTATATTACATGTCTTAAACCTTTCCTTCTAGCAATTCTTAGCTAGAACATAATTCTTGTTGCATTGCAGACTCTAGGGACTGCGTAATGTCAATATTACTGGCATGATATTAGTCGAGTCAAAGTAGTCTCAAGCCTAAAATGGCTAGCATACAGTGCAAATAGGAGGTTTCACCAACATTTTTACAACTTTGTAACAGAAGCAACTTTCTAAACGCAGGTGCAAGAGGAGGCGGCGCGGCAGCAGGCGCCTTCGTACGGCAAGCAGACGGCGATGGGCCCGCCAGGCGGCGTGGGCGTGGGGGTGGGCGTGGGCGTGGGTGTGGCGGCGCGCGGCGAGTGGGGCACGCGCTACCGGCCGCCGCCGCCGCTACACCACCCGCCGCACGCGCCGCGCTTGCAGCACCACGCGCCCGCGCCGCACGTTCAACACGCGCAGGTAACCAACTTTCCGTTGTCTAAATGGGACCCTTACTTTAGTGTTCAGTCAACAGTCCTTTCACTTTTATATATACAGGGTGAATTTTTCAAGTGTGCGTCGATGGCCAAATTCGAAAGTATGAGGAATAACGAAAAGTGGTCAAAGGAGTCTCGGGGCCGATTTTAATGAAAACTAAAACTACATCATTAGATTTTTGAAAAATTAATAACCCTGGCCAGGAATCGAACTCGTTAATTTTGAAAAAACCATCCTGTATTATTACACCGTTCGATAGTGTAGCTAACAATTATCAAATTCTGGGAAGGAATTTAAAATAAATACAGCTAGGTAGACACCTTTACCTCATCTGTAGATGAACCACCTGATAGTAATCGTCGCTCATATGCATCAGTAACTTCAAAAGCATAGCTGATGCTTTATATTAGCTGACTCGACGATGCCATTCTTTATTATGAAGTCTTATGAAGTTAACTACACTAATACAAAGTCGTTTCAATACCAAATGAGAAATTAAAATCGAAATTCAGAAAATATTCATAACTGCCACAGACAGTGACAATAGTAAGCAATCATGACGCGTAATTTGTTTTGATAATTGCAAGTCGAAAAGTCAATTCAATCAATTGCATTTGAATCTGAATTGATAGTTCGATTCGGTTATCGATTAAACCGTAGGCAGTTGAATGTACCGTTGTATTGTATGAACAGCAACGCGCGCCGGCGCCGCAGCAGCAAGCCACGCAGCCGCAGATGCACCAGAAGGCGCTGCAGCAGCTGATGGCCACGCTGCGCTCGCCCACCAGCCACAACCAGCAGCAGGAGATCCTACAGATCCTCAAGTCCAACCCGCCGCTCATGGCCGCCTTCATCAAGCAGCGGGCGCAGGTCAGTACATTTTTTTGTCGTCTTATTTGATAAACAAAGATGGCCGACTGCTATGTCAATTTTTCATAGACAATGAATACGATTGGAACTATCGATTAAAATACGATTATCTGTTAACGAATACGATTAATTGAACCGAATGTTATTACAGCATTATACTTTAAAAATTTAATCAGATGCGGCCGCATAATTATGTCATCCGCATCGGGCTCTCATATGATTTCATACATATGCAACGCGTACGGTGCGGATAATAATATGTGAATTCAGCATAATTTAGATAATTTATAAGGGCTGTCACTCGTTCGTAGGTAATTTATCACACATGACGTCAACACAAACGTTAGCACAGAAGAAATAATAGTACTTACTAATAAGTACAGAAGGCGTACTGAACTCCGCAAAATCATTTAAATAAATAGCGACTCTAGCTCCAACGCAATAAAGTGGAATTCAGGTCGCACAGCGCTAATCAAAAACGCGTAATGAGTTGCCTTTTTCTTTCTAACACTATCGCTTATCCTCTCTGGCAATGTGAGGGTTGTCGTTTTTGAAAGAAAAGAAATCGCACAGTAAAAGTAAAAAGAAAACTAGTAAATATCATTACAAAATGCTTAGTTCTTACGAATTTCGTAACAAAACACCTCTTTCGTTGCAGTCGCCGCCAAATTATTTTTTATTTATTTTTTTATTGTTCATGTACACATAAAATTTTTTTTATTAGTTTTTTTTATTTTTTTATTTTTTTATTAGTTTTACTAGCAAATAATTAAAAAAAACTGCGAATTACGTTTGAGAGTATTATTAATACAGAAAAATAAGAATATTTTTTCATGCCTCGTAAACCAATACAACTTTTTATAAATGGATTTTAAATCAAAGGGTCAATTTATTGTAGGCAGGGCCAGCATTACTACTGCTTACTCTGTTATTATATAATAACTATATGTTTTTAGCCATTCCTTTCTCCCTCAAGATGTTTTGCGGGAGTTACGACAGTCAATCAAATACATTTTAGTTAATTTTTACAACGAGTCTTATTTACTCAACACACCTGCAGGGTCTTTTAAATCGTAATTTGTAATTTAAAAATAATGTTGTACCGTCAATAGACGCAGTCAGTGACTATCATCAACACATTCAACTTATACACTTGGTTGTCCACAGAACGCCCAAAACCAACAGCAGGCGGCGGGCGGCGTGGGGCCCGTGGGAAATGTGGGCGTGGGCAACGTGGGCCCCGGTGGAGTGGGTCCCGGCGTGCAGGTGGGCGGCGTGGGGCTCGGCGGCGGCGTGCCGCAGCAACCGCAGCAGCTGCAGCACATGATGCAGCCGCAGCAGCAGCAGAGGCTACAGCAGATGCACCAGATGCTGCCGCAGCAGTCACAGGTGTGTGTTGTATTGTAGTTGGGTTTATTTTTATTTTAAGGCAAATATAAAAAAAAAATCAAGACCTAGACGAGATATATGTATTGTTAGCGATTGGCCAAGTCATCCATAAGAAAATGGCATTCACATTCACTTAAAAGTTAAAACCCTGTGCTGTGCAAACAAATGCCTATTTTAACCACTTGGCTGTTACACTTCTTGTTGTCGTCTTGTTGTCATATTTTTGTTGTACCTCATAATATTTCTAAGTATGTTTTTGTCATCAAGTTATCACATAGGTTCAATAACCAATGTACAATATGTTTATTTGCAGGTGGGAGGTGTATCAAACGTAGGACCTGGCGGCGTGTCAGGCGTCGGTCTGGGCGGCGGCGGCATGCCGCACGGGCAGGCCGGCGGCTGGTTCAAGCAGACGGGCCCCACGGGTGTGGGCGTGGGCGTGGGCAACGTGGGTGTCGGCGGCGGCATGATGGGCATGCGGGGGTACGCGGGCGCGGGCGGTGCGCCACGACTCGGCGCGCGGTACTTCCCCGGCGCGGGAGTGCTGCAGCGGTCGCCGCCCGCCACGCCCTCCCCGCGGCCCCCCACGCCCTCCGAGCTCCTCCTCCTGCGGCAGTCGCCCGCGCCCCCCGCGCCCCTCCCGCCGCCCGACGACCAACTCTCACAAATGACTCCTCAAGACCAGCTCACGAAATTCGTCGAGCAGTTGTAGTGTACATAGCCGAGGAAGCGCGTCGCGTGTAATATATAAGCTAAGGGCGGCGCGCGCTCCGTCCCTCGCCCCTCCCCTCCCGTGCCGCTCGTATCCCCCCCTTCCCCCGCACTATTTATTGTCGATGATATCGTTAGCGATGCGAAGGACGTAAATTAAGTATTACGATGAACGAATCGAGCGCTCAATGTACAAATTGTAAATATGAGAAGAGTACATCCTGTCTGCTTCTGCGTAATGTAAGTTGTTCGTAGTGTAGGTACATTATGATACTTATTCTGTTTATTGTAATTAAATCATTTTATAATATAATTATGTGATCATTATAAACTGTTGTTTCTGTTTCTCTACCTTTACGCAGTATACCCTGCTATTGCTAAATAGCATATGGAATCAGCGGGAAATTATTTCCCTGATGTGAAAGAGCAAATAACTATTAACGAAACTATGATTATATAGCAACGTTTAGATTAATTGGATTTAAACAATAATATATCATTTATCACATTGGCTGATGTGGATTGCCACATGTATAATCCATAGATAATTTTACTCTGACGTGTCTTGACTGGAGGCTGATGAAATAGTTCGAAGGACCACATTTGACTAATATAGTTACTACCAATTTCACTTATACCTATTTAAGACAATCTTTAGGAAAGAAGGTCCTTTAATGAAGACCACCACTTGGAAGGGAGCCAACCAAAAAAGGCATAGGATGCCCTCAAAGCAGTCCTGGATTTGTCAATAGGCCGTATAGGCCGCGGCCTATGGGCGGCAGCGTCCTAGGGGCGGCAGATTTCCGAAATTCTTGTTTTTTTACGCACTTTCTTAATGACTAATTCAGTGCATTCCTTACTATGAATGGAAAATTATTACTTTAGAAAGGTACATGGGGCGGCGAAAATTTATTGGCCTACACTCATAAAAAATATAAATCCGGCACTGCCTCAAAGTCAAAGTATCTTATTAATATAGGTATCATTGATACAGTTATGCACTGTGCGTTAGTATATTACAATAGTTCATTGTATGCACGTAATTTTTCGACCAACTGAAGTAGCTGAGCTGACGAAAATAGTGGGTATTCGCTGGTTTCACAACTCGCAATCGGTCAGTGTCGCAAGTTAGGAGTGTCCTACGTTGGCGACTCAACGCGAACGCCAAGCGACGCGGCGCGATGCGAAAACAAACAGTTGAAATATGTTGAAGTTGATATAATATATATATAAGAATATGGATAGTTAATTTATCGAGGAAGGATATAGGCTAAATAACATGACACTACTACCAAAAGGAGCGGAACAGCAATTATATATTCCACGCGAAACGGAGTTTGCCGTAACAGTATTATACAGGGTGTCTCGTAAGTAGGTAGTGGATCAACCACAGACATGTATATTCTTGATATATGTCTGTGGGATCAACCGAAGATAGCTTGAGGGTTGACCTATCATGTCAAAAAATTACCCTAGTAAAAGTGTCATCGTTTTCGAAATATTGAGCATTTTTTTAAATACACCGGAAAATATCAGGATGGCAACATTTACGCCTGGAATTTACAGACAATACTTGTTTATATTATAATACAAAAATATTTAACTTATTTACTCTGTGGTAGTTGCTTAGCAACGATCAACACAAAACAAACGATGTCAAAGTGTCAAAATCAAAAAGTTTTTGTGTTTGATTTGTTTGTATGTGTTTCTTATAATACCTACCAAGCAAAAGTTATGTTCCGTGAATATGTTTTAGCATAAGGATCCCTTTCAATTGCTTACGATACCCATATACAAGTTTAGTATTCATTAAGTAAATTGGGTTTCAATGTCTGCACCAAAAGTAAGTTTGAACATGAGTTTTCAAGCTATTTGTGAGTAAAGTTTATCAATTAAATTGTTACTTAATAACATAATGATTTATAATTGAATAAAGTACTGTTCATATGAGTTCTCATAAAGTATTTCAGTTCAAAAAACAAATGCCTTCCATTTAAATAAATTGTGTTGACCATTTTTTCATATTTTCTGCTCAATCTTTTTCTTCATAATCATATTCTCATAAAAGACATTTTCTAAGATAAACGTTTAAATTATTAGCTTCCATTAAGAGATGGTGTATGTTAAAATCCAACCCAACTCAACTTCAGCAGGGCAATCTAATTCAAAGTAATAATATGATGTACTTAATACTCTAACTACATAGTCTAACTTCACTACATGTAATGGCTTCAACCCATTAATGTTTCTCCTCTTGAGGAGGCCTAGAGCATACTGCACCATGCTGCTCCAGTGCGGATTGGTGGATGGGGTTAGTGGCCAACCTGAGTGTCAGAAGTTTTCAAACTGCCTGAGGGCCTCCAATATGGATTAATGACTGTTATCTTATGATAACATCTGGGACCGACGGCTTTACGTGCCCTTTGAAGCATGGAAATGCTCAAGAATTTTTTGCCACTAGCGGTCACTCATCCAACTACCAACCACACCTGCTTTTGTTTAACTTTGTCGATCATTTAGAATTGACGCAAGCCACTGGGCTATGAGCGCACTACATACAATTTTTTTTTTTTTTATAAGCATGGATAAATTTAATAGTGTTGTGAAATATTTGCAGCTATTATTTACAATAGAACAGCCTCATGGCTTGGGTGAGCTGTACTTCGTATGGCAGAAGGGCGAGTCCCGCTCCCTCCTTGCCACAACGGGCACAGATGCAACAGTCGCTATACATGACCGTTCTGGACAGCTACTGGAACGGGTGAAGTTGCAGGGGTATTTTATTTTATACTTAAATGAATAATATATATTTTTGGAAAGGAAATACTATACTTAATTATTATTGCCTTATAAAAATATCCATTGTTGGCCAATTTCAAATTATTCTTAATTTATTGCCTATTTTAGACTAAAATCCTGGATGTATGTATCTAAAAGGCTTTATTTAGCACTTGCTTCACTGAAGTAAAATACTGCAAGCAATCTGCATACTTGTGGGTTACCCACAGATTCAAGGTGACATGAAGTTTGCCAATTTGTATTTGACAAGCATAATCATGACCTTAACATAAACCAAGGAGGCCTCAGCCCGGCAGTGAGACAGTTGGACGCTGTAAATTTAGAGATAAAAAACCAATTAAATTTTTTCAGCTTATGTGCAGGCATGGAATGGGATAATGATAGAGATTACTTAGCCATAATAACTCCAAACAGTAACAATGTCTTGCTGTGGGAGTGTCATGCCAACAAGAGATTGAATGTTGAGACCGGCTTGAGAGAGCCTCCGTCGTGCCTGGCCTGGGCCTACGGGGAGCCTCTGCTAGCTGTAGGCACTTCTAAAGGCAATCTGGCGTTGTACAACCATCATACTACTAAGTAAGTTAGGTTACAGGGATTACTACAAAAAGATTCAGCTTTGTTAGACATTGTAATGCAATTCTTCTTTTTTAATTTTTATTTTCAAGTCTATTAAAGTCTTTTGTTTAAAAAAATGTGTGTGCGTGGAACACATACATATTAAAAATAATATTATATGTACATATTTTAGGAGAATACCCATAATAGGTAAGCATACAAAGAAAATAACATGTGCGGCGTGGAACAGGGATAGCATTCTTGTGTTGGCGTCAGAAGATAAAAGCTTGTCAATCAACAACTCTGATGGGGACACACTTCGAATGATTACTCTGAGGGACGTTCCTAATGAGCTGCAGTTTTCTGAAATGAAGACTGATGAGAGAGTGGCAGGGGAGAATACTGTGAGTTTTATGGTCTCCATCGTCTATTAATTAATTGATGACTTAACGTGTCCTTAAAACACGATTTACGATACTTTTATGTTTTTTCTAATAACAACGGTCCCATGCGCGCATCACATGTCGTAAGTCGGTCAATTTTTTTCTTTGATGATTTGATGGTAAGTGGCTATCGTCGCCCATGGACATCAGCAACATCAAAGACATCACTGATGCGTTGCCGGTCAAGAAAGAAAAAAAATATAGATAGAAAAGACTGGATTTCAACGCCCCCAGCCTGAATACGATGAGACGGTTGGCGGCTGACTCAAGCAAGAGAATTCCCCTCCGAGGGGCCATGCCATCAGCGGGCAGGATTTAATCGCCTCTTACGACACACAGTGACATCCGGGTTGGTATTTTAAGCCGCCCCAATACGGCTACAAAAAATATTTAAATTAAATCAACAAGTCAACAAATCAATAAGTCATCAATATAACCAATTATAAATTACGTTGACTTAAACATAACAATAGAAAACTGTGTTTTTTTCAGATAAGCCTCATTGTTGGGAAACGAACTTTATACCTCTACAACCTATTGAACCCAGAAAATCCAATCGAATTAGCATTTCAACAGCGCTATGGTTCGATAGTATCGTACAAATGGTACGGCGATGGGTACATTCTGATCGGGTTCAGTGCAGGGTATATCATCGCCATATCGACGCATATAAAGGAGGTCGGGGAGGAGTTGTTTCAAGTGAAGAACCACAAGGACAACCTCACGGATGTGGCTGTGTTCGATGGACAGGCGGCTTCCTGTGGAGATGGACAGTGAGTATATTGAGATTAAAATTAAAAACAAAAACAGTCAGCTTTAAAACAAATAAAACGCATCATAATCGGTCCATTCCTTAGGAGCTACGATGCCATAGACGCGTAGAAATTGTAACACCCCTCTTTTTGCTGGGGGTTAATAAACAAGTGTACTCTATTGAAGTATAATTAAAGTTTCACGACCCGTGTGGCGCAATGGTTATCATGCCGGATCGCCGTGCCAAGGGTCCTGGGTTCGATTCCCAGCGAGGCGGAAATTTGAATGATGAGTTTGAATTTCTGTTCTTGGTCTGGGTGTGAATGTCCTTGTCTCTGTGTGTTGTCCATGGCACCCACGACACAGGGAATCCTAGTGTGGGGCTATGAGTGTGAAGCGTTTAAAAATAAAAAAAAATAAAAAAAAAGAAAATGTGTGCAATTCACACGTGGTAGAAGTGAAACTTTCCAAAATTTTGGTTTCAAGATAATGATATGAAAAAGCAATAAATCAAATCTTAAAGCAATAAATCGAAGCGCCATCTATGAATACAACTTAGCACTTTTTAAAAATCTATCTAGCAATAAAACGAATGTTCTAATAAAACAAAATTTTTAATTATTGGTAGTAAAAAGCAAGTTAAAAGAATTGCATCTAAAGATCCCAAGATTACAATTAATGGAAAAGATATAGAAAGGGTTTCTGAAGCTCGCAATTTAGGCGTGCTGATGGACGAAAATTTACGGTTTGAGAATCATGTGAATAATGTCGTCCGTAATTGTTTTTACAGACTCAAAGTCCTGTACAGAATTCGTCAGTTCATCAGTACTGACTTAAGACTAAAGCTATGCGAGGCCTTAGTGCTCTCTAAACTGAATTACGCTGACTCTGTAATTGGGCCTAGACTTCTCTCTCGCTCGCAAAATCTTATTCAGCGGGTCCAAAACGCCTGCGCTAGATACTGTTACAATGTCCCGCCACGCAGTCATGTGACACCCTATTTAAACTGTGCAAACATTTTAAAGATGAGGTACCGTAGGCAGCTGCACTTTGCGTCGTTGTTATTCGACGTCGTGAAGTATAAATCGCCATTGTACCTTTTCGACAAGTTAGTATGGTCTAAGAATCTTAACACTATCTATCACACGAGGGCCTCTAGTTATAGTCTCCAAATACCATTGCATAGGACTGCAGCGTTTCGTGGTAGTTTTAAATATACCGCCACGAAGTGTTGGAATAATCTCCCGCCGCCTTTACGTAGCCTGGAAACGGTAAATTCATTTAAAATAAAATATAAATTGTATCTATTAAATGTTCAAAAATCACTTTAACGTTCGCATATTAACTCACATACACATACAAACACACGCGCAATCACCCACCCATGCTTGCACACTCACACACACACACACACACACACACACATACACGCACACACGCGCACACATACACACACACACACACACACACACGCATTTTATTATGTAAGTATATTATTTTTATTTATATTATATTTATTTAACATTTATTTAATTATTAAAAAATTGGGATATACTCACCGGCAATGATGTGGCCCGACTGCTCAGCAGATAATTTCATTTCATTATATTATTTATATTCCATTACCCCGTTTATGTTCGACCCAGCTTTATGTTGTTACAGTTATACGAGTACCTAGTACAGAAGATGCCTTCCTTGTGTAGAAATAGTTTATTACATATTTATTTAATCAGATAGTGTTTTCATTGATAAGACAGATAATTATTGTTAATAATTTAGTATTATATAGTATTTAGTATTTATTTTTATTTTTTGTGTTCACCTTTTTCGCTTATATTTTAATTCAAAATCAGCGAGATCGCCATGCACCTGCGTGTGCCCCGCGCGACACCGTAGGTCACATTGAAAAGCAGCGGCCCTCGCTGAATGTGACCTTTTTCTGCTTGGCACTGCAATTATTTTTAAGCATAGTATTACTTTTAGCATATTGTTGTACCTATCTATTGCAGTGCCCTGAAATAAATGTTTTTCTTTCTTTCTTTCTTTCTTTCTTTCTTTCTATCTTACTCCTCACGCCATCTATGAATACAACTTAGCATTTTTACTGTCTGTATATTACTGTATAATCGGCTGGTCGATCTACAGAATGAAAGAATGAAATTCTTATTTTTTGTTGATAAATTCTTTGAAAATATTTAAAAGAGCATTTGAAAGTATTTAAAAACAGTAAAAAAATAAAACTAAAAAAAAATAAAACTAAAAAAAAATAAAACTAAAAAAAAAGAAATATTCTGAGACGCGAACCTGCGCATCATCATGGCATCAGCATTGTGTGTCTACGTCCTGACCATTGGGCTACGGACAACTTAAATTGAGACACGAAATTAGCGGTTATATTATCTTACCTGTCGTTTTTCCGTTGCATCCGGTTTCAAATCACTAACGATTCTAAAGAAGTTTCACTTCAAAAATAATGTCATAGAACAGACATCTCGAACAAAATATGTGTCCCGCCCGGGAGGTTCGATTTTCAAAATTGAGCCTCCGTTCTCATTTCAAAATCGAACGAATCAATTGAAGATTGAAGCCACGTGGCGCCAATGCATTGGGACATACATGGTGTTCGCGGTGTCTGTTCTA
Source organism: Thymelicus lineola (assembly GCA_963932265.1). Classification (NCBI taxonomy): domain Eukaryota; kingdom Metazoa; phylum Arthropoda; class Insecta; order Lepidoptera; family Hesperiidae; genus Thymelicus; species Thymelicus lineola. The sequence goes on along the minus strand of OZ010687.1, from coordinate 3,338,653 downwards.
TACGCTAGTAATAATACTTTAATGGTGTACCCATCTTTATTTTTAGTGAAGTATGTTAGTTAGTATCAATCATTAGTGTTTTTTATAGAATCCAGTAATAAAGTATTTTTTTTTTCTTTTCCCCTTTGTTTCTCGTTAAAGGTTGAAGCTGATATCAGTATGGAACAGCGGCGTGGTGACGGGCGCGGTGTCGCCGGGGGGCGGCGCGGAGCGGGCGGCGTGGAGCGGCGACGGGCGGCTGCTGGCGACGGCGGGGCGCGGCGCCCTCAGCGTGTACGTGACGCGCGTCCCGGCGCTGCACGCGGCGCACGGCACGCGCGTCGCCACCCTCACCAGCCTCGCAGAGGTCACCGTGTACCAGTGTGTGGGGATAGAGGAGGACGCCGCTCTCAATAAATGTTAGTTATTATTTTTTATTCATTTATTTAGGTTTGTCAACGAAATTATATTAGGCATGCACACTAGGTAGGTTTGCATACAACTAATTTAGGTACAAGTAACACCAATTAAAGACAAACACAGCTAATTTTAAAACAAGTGTATAAACATTTCATTTGCAGATAATTAAGTATAAAAGAAAATCTAAAATACAATTTTCAATTATGTGTTAGTTGGCTTGCGACGACAAAAATAAATACACCTTAATTGTATAGTCATAAGGTTGAGATTTCTTTGAAGCTCACAGTAGCTACCAAAATTGAGTTGCTGGTGTGTCTAGCAAGCATTTAAATCTTAATGTATTATGGTATAGTTCTTTTCGTAGAAAAATATTACCAGGCATGTTGTGCCATTAGTCGACGCAGGCTCTTAGTCTGCCTTGCAACAATTCATATGTGCTCACATGCGTGGAAATTCCCTCCCTCCCACAACAAACACATGCACCTACAAAAAAGTCAATATGTGGCTCTTACACGTTTTTTTAACCCAAAACGTATCATCAACAGGATGAATAAACGAAAAGTCAAAGAATTTGGACGGCCAGAAAGCCAGTGATAATAAAAGTCTTTCGGTGCTTATATTTGTCCGTAACGCATGGCAATCCCTTAAGTATTACTGATGTATCTGGTCGACGTTTACCAGTTACTCACTCAAGCGCTTGTGTACGTCAACAGCGGAGCCGACAGCTCTCGCCTCGTACGTCCTGCCAACGGAGCCGACAGCCATCGCGCTGGGCGGGGCGCACGTGTGCAGCGCGGCGGGCGCGCACGCGTGGTTCCTGCCGCTGGGGGGCGGCGCGCCCCGTCGCCGCGCCTACCCCGCCGCCGTGGACGTGCTGCGCGCCGCCGGGGACTATGTAGCCGTGCTGTTCCAGGGGAGGGCTATGCTGCATTCGGTGAGACTTGGCTTTTTAATATGGTAATTGTATTGACCTTTTTGTCTAATTGTCTTGTAAATTAATAGAACTTCATTCATACAACTAAGATTTTAAGGCCTTTATCTTAACTCGTTACTCTTAACATTAACGTGCCGCTTCATCTGTGTTGTAGTTAATGTTAACGCTTGCGCTGGAATGCACCTTAATTAGTGCATTAAGCCGCAGAGGTAGCCAAAAGAATTAAAATCTTTTGATGTGTCGAAATACCTTAGTTATTTTTTCATGTGTAATGACACACCTCTTTTACGTACATTATTATTATAAATATACAATATAAAATAATTATAAACAGTAAATTTTAATTATTTATTATATTACATTATATTACATACATTACATACATTACATACTACTAATTTTATTTAGCTAAGGTCCTTATCTTTTATCTTCTTTTTATTGCACGCCGCGGTGTTGCGCGTGTTGCAGATCGAGCCGCCGGACCCCTCGCAGCCGGAGCGCGACGGCGTGCTGTTCCCCGAGCCGCACGCGCAGGGCGCCAAGATCCTCGATATACACCTCACCACCGACTTCTTTATATACGTCACGGATGTGAGCACTGTTCACTATTATATCATTGCATTTACAGTCCCTCCTACGGTTCTGTTGGAGGTTCGTCACAGATGTTCAAGGAAGAAATGGTGGCTGCGAACTCGTTTGCTATCCTCATTACAAAAACCAGGTCTGGATAGACCCACTAGTCCCTTTGAGTTGCCAACACCACAGAAGTAACGAGATGGACGGAATCATGTTGCGTATACTGTACTTCGCACTTTTGGTATGATGTTATAAGTTCGTACTGCGTTCGACATGTCGGGCCAATTTCAGGACTGCCACGCCGTGTCATACATTCGTAATCTATCACACATATTGTCTTCACAAAAAAAGACAACCCTGGCGTCAGAGAGGTTAAGAGTTATATTTAGAAAGAGAGGCAACGTCTAGATGTCAAAGTCTGTTGACGATTAGCGCTATGCGACTTGAATTACACCTTATTGTGTCGGAGCAAGGGTCGCTATTTATTTAAATGATTTTGCGGAGTGACTTCTGTACCAAAAGGTACTATTAAGTATTCTATACCGAGACAACCTGTGTGTGTGCTCCTAGCGCGGCCACATCGAGTGTTTCGGCGTGGAGGAGTGGCGCGTGTTGTCGCGCTACAAGCACGCGTGTGGCGTGCGCGCGCTGCACTGTGACGTCAGCGGCGCGCGCGCGTTGCTGGCCGACGAGCGGCGCCGCGCGCTCGTGTACTGCGTCGCCGCGGGGGACCTGTGCCCCGTGCCCGCGCTCGATGAGATCACGTGAGGACGACGACCGTTCTAGTGATAGACGGCAAACGAGTGACGATCCAGGTGGTAAGTGGTTATCGACGCCCATGAACAATGACACCAGATGCATCAATGATGCATTACAAATCAAGAATGAGAGAAAGAAAATAAAGAAAGAACTGATAAAAGCTCGCGTACGTTGCTGCTGGGGACTTGTCCCGTGATGACGCTTGATAAGATCTCGTGAGAACTTTGACGACGTTGCTAGCCGATAAAACTGCCGCTAGAGCTGCTTGCCTAGACTGTAGACTTTATATATCTCTGTATACAACACGTCAGGCCATGCCCCACCTTAACATTTCTAAAATGTTTATGCCCCCCATACATAATTTTGTCACCGATATCTAGCATTGCATTTAAATAATCCAAAGCGAAAGGGTTAAAGTCGCATCAAGTTCATTTTTACATTGCCCCTCTTAACTATCAAATTGCCCCACGTTGGGAAGCACTGGTCTAGAGGCTGTGGACATTCAGCAACCTCAATAACCACCCGACAGGTACAGCGGCGTGGTGTGGGACATCTGTCTGTCCGAGCGCAACGTGTTCGCGGTGTGGGGCGCGGAGCGGGTGGACACGTATTACTACGCGGCGGGCTCGGCGCGCGGCCCGCACGTCAGCCGCGTCGCCACAACGCCGCTGCTGCCCGGACACGCGCCGCTGCTGCTGTTCGCCGGGGACCTGTACTGCTACTGTCCGGGGGGAGAGTGAGTGGGATTACACTCTAATAGGGATGTTGACTAATTTTAGGATTCAATTTTATTTTTTAGATAGAACCGCAATATTCACGAAAAAATATTATAAATATAATAATCTTCAATTTAAAAACAAAAATTGATAAATAAAAATCACTATCAAATTTCCCACCAAAAACGTCATGTGACGTCACTAAACTATATTCAATACTATCTGTCTACTAAGTTTGTTGAATTTCCATATAAAATTGTTCCAATGACGTCATATTCTCAAAAAGGCGTTTGAGGTCACGTGACAGTGAGTACAATTTTTAACATTTTAAATTAATGATATTTAATTTATTGTGATTGATTTCGATAAAAGAATCATATTTTAGGCCTTTAAATGTTACCACTAGTATTTTAGACAAAAATTTATAGTAATTTATAATAAGTGTAAACATCCCTATTATATGACGATAAGGTTGAAAACTAGAGTTTCAATTAAGCTGTATGGAGCTAACGCTCGCCTAACTTGTTATAGCACGCTCCTTTAGCGCACTAACTGTCGGCCACACTTCTGTTAAGAATTAAATTTCATTCTTAACGCGTTAGGAAGCAGGGACGGCAGCAACATTACCAAAGTACTGGTTCCAGCAATCCACACTGGAGCAACGTGGTGGAGTATGTTCTAGGCCTCCTCAAGAGTAGAGATCTGTGCTCAGTAGTGGGCCATTATACTGAACGCAAAGACTCGTGGCAGGCGGAGTAATAAAACGTGCAAAAGAGACGGCGCACACCATTTTCTCTCTCGCACTTGCACTTTTGTTATTGTTGGTTGTCTATCCCATCCTGCAGCGTGATGCGCGTGGCCCTGGAGTCGCACAACACGAGCGGGCTGGCGGACGCGGACGCGGGCCGGCGGCTCGCCAACCAGCGGCAGCACATAGAGAAGCTGCTGCTGCTGCGCCGCTTCGCCGAAGCGTGGCTCTTCTGCGACGCCGTCGACGAGGAACCCGTCTGGCGCAGCATGGGCGAGGCGGCTATCAATGACCTTAATGTTGAGTTTGGTAAGGAGGGACTTTTTATGAACTTAAAGGTGGAGCGTTTTTTGGTAAGAGAAAATATACCAACGAAATGAAAGATTTTTGATGATACATTATAAAGATATAAGATTTAATTTAAAATTGTATGCCCTAACCATTATGTAACGGCTAACATGGTTCAAGTTATGTAAGTGTGCATGGTCATACGAATTGTAATTATTGAAATGCCGACAACACTGCCAGCAATCAAAATGCCTATGTCATTTGTCATACCAATTGCAAAAAGCAGATGGCAAAAAAAGCAAAGCAACAACCCATAATTGTCCCACTGCTGGGCTCGGGGTCTCCTCTCACAATGTGAGGGATACAAACCATAGTCCACCACGCTGGCCAAATACCGCAAAGCAAATGGCAATTCGTATGACATGGCAGACCTCATCATAAATTCAGTTGTATAAAATATACAAACGATGCTAAAATCCCATGCGTCTCTTGCGTTCGATGCGTCCGTTGCGTGCGATGTGAAACTGTGAACACCTCTTAAAATCCCCCGGTTACCCCGTAGCGATCCGAGTGTACACCCGGCTGAGCGACGTGGCCATGGTGTGGGCGCTGGAGGACGCTGCTCACATCGAGGAGTTGCCAGTTTTGTGGTCAGTACTTTACACACTACACACCTAGCTTGTTTACTACGTACATAATGTGATTGTGACCCCACTCGATTATAAGTAAAATATTTAAATTAACATTAATATTATTGTAACTCTAAATACTGAACTATAGTTATATTCTGTACTGCACTTAGCCTGTATTTCAGTTATATTTCTATAAGTGTGAGCATTTAAAAAAAAGAAGGAATATGGCTCATTACCGATCTATGGACATTTTTAACACCAAAAATATCATTGACGCGTCAAAAAAGAAGAGATGAGTAAACGTAAACTTGCGACCGTTCTCAATATTCTATTCATCCATAATCCTCATGTCGGTTGCCTAGGTTGTTAAGAAGTCACAAAGTTATGCTGTTAGTTTTAATACTTTACGTAATGACTTATTCAGACATTGCGGATAGGTTATTGAAAACGATCGTTAAAGACGTTGGCTTAAACTTACGAATTAATACAAAAAAATACTTGGTCCTTCGAGCCCAATTTTTTTTCATCTTCCACAGTGGTATGCTAAGTGCCTGCTTGGGCGCGGGCGATGCGGCGGCGCGCTGGCTGGAGGGCGCCAGTCCGCTGCGCGCGCTGGAGCTGTACGCGGCGCGCGGGGAGTGGGCGCGCGCGGCCGCGCTGGCCACTACCGCGTGCCCGCGCCGCGCGCCCGCCGTCACCGCGCACTGGGCCATGCATCTCGAGCTCACGTTAGTAATGCTGTAGTACTAATATTTTTGACATGATAAATAAGTAAACTGCGCCTTATCAAAATTTAAGCATTAAGGTAAGCGTTAAGCATTAAGGTGCCTCGAAGCAAAATACCTTTACTAACACTTCATGTTCCAGCGCGGACTACCACGAGTCCCTAGCGAACTACGAGAAGAGCATCATAACGGAAAACACAGACGACGTGAAAGTAAAGGAGCACAACGCGAAATGTGAGGCGGGTATCGCGCGCACGGCCATCCGGTGCGGTGACGTCATGCGCGGCGTCACCACCGCCATGAAGCACGCGCACGACACGGCCCTCCTGAGGGAGTGCGCGCAGCTGCTCGAGGAGGAGCGGCAGTACAGCCACGCCGCCGCGCTCTACGAGCACGCGGGGAACGTCGAGCGCGCCGCCGCACTCTATATCAAGCTCAAGTCCTGGCTCAAGGTCGACGCCCTCATGCCCAAGATTAACTCCCCCAGCGTGCATCTCCAGTACGCGCGAGCCAAGGAGGCCGAGGGACGGTACGCCGATGCGCTAAAATCCTACCTCAAGGCGCAGGACTTCGAGTCCGCCATTCGACTCGACCTAGAAAAGTTGGACGACATCGACGATGCCGTCGCGTTAGTTCAGGAGTCGAAGTCCGTTCAGGGCGCTAAGATGGTCGCGAACTACTTCCAGAACAACGACGACCCGACTTCAGCGATCAAGTTTCTGGTGATGTCGTTGTGCTACGACGAGGCGTTTCAGCTGGCGCGGAAGAATGGCAAGCTGCAGCTGTACGGGGAGATCTTGATCCAGACGTCGCAGGCGAGGCCGGAGGACTTCAGGAGTTTGGCGCTGCACTTCGAGGGGGAGAAGAACCATCTCCTGGCGGGCAAGTTCTACTTCCACGCCGGGGAGTGCGGGCGCGCCATGACGCACCTGCTGAAGACCGGTGGGACGGAGGAGGAGGAGAACGAGGGCATCACCATCGCCATCGACGCGGCGGCTGCTAGTGATGACGAGCGACTCACCAGGAGGTAAGGGTGTCATGATGAATGAAGGAATTATTTCGTTTGATAAAGATAGGATAACTTGTCAAATATTTTGATTTGCGATATGAGATACTTTGCATGTTTTAATATACTTTGTATAAGAAAATTGCCGTACAAATCTTATGGTCCTTCGAGCTGAATTAAAACTCGCGATTTGTGATCGTGATCAATGAACGTTAGGTTTAATGCACTAACAAGCGTATAATATGTATGTGTGTGTGTGTGTGTGTGTGTGTGTGTGGCAGACTGATCGAGTTCCTGCTGGGCGAGGTGGACGGCACGCCGCGTGACCCGCGTCACCTGTTCCGCCTCTACATGGCCAAGAAGCAGTTCGCCGAGGCCGCCAAGACTGCGGTCAGTACACACATCATTACACACATTAGGGAACATACCAAAACCACGTGACCCATTTTTTCCAACTTTTTACCCCCCTCCCCCCCTTCGTGACCATCCGTAGTATATGAGAAGACCCCGAAAGAGAGAGACAGTACGATTTCTTGCACAAAACCATGAAGATTAATGATAAAAATTTTAAAAAAATTGAGCAAATGCAGCTTTTATCCCTCTTTCCAATCATATTATTAATAACTAAAATTCAACGTAAGACGACTTATGCTTTTTTTTCACTGAGGATGCGTTATGATTGTCAATATAAAAACTCATCGCTACCAAACAAAAAAAATATTAGTTGACAAATGAAGGAGAAAAAGGTGCTGAAGACGAAGTATACTAGTATTTTGGTTTGTATTTGTATATATTTAATTGTGTATGTATGTATGTATGTAATCCACCAGGTGATAATAGCGGGCGCGGAGTGTGCGCGCGGGCGGTACCGCGAGGCGCGGGACGTGGCGCGCGGGCTGTGCGTGGCGTTGCGGGCGCGCGCGCTGCCCGTGCCGCGGGACCTGCGCCACGCCGCGCGCACGCTGCACTCCTACATACTGGTCAGTGGGATTAATGGACCATTACCATGTCGCTGGATGTCTTTGGTGTTTTGTGACCACTGAAAATCAGGTCACTAGCATGTACGGCGGCAGCTTACCTGCTTAGATAGATCTTTGTTAATTCATATAATAATCATGAAATGTTTTATATAGTTTAAAATCATGTACTACTAAGAAATCTCATGTAAGCGTCCCCGCACACGGGCTTCACGCCACAGCCACAAACGCGCAACAAGAAGCTAGTAGCGGTGGCTGCTTATGTACCGGTGCAGTGACGTGTGCGGCAGCCACCGTTGTAGTCGCTTCTAGCTTCTCGTTGCGCGTTTGTGGCGGCGTTTGTGAAGCCCGTCTGCGGGGACGCTAACATGTCTATACAACGTGCGTGCAGGTCCGCAGCCACGTGCGGCGCGTGCGGCACGAGCTGGCGGCGCGCCTGCTGCTGCGCACCGCCGCCGAGGTCGCCTTCTTCCCCACGCCGCAGCGTATGTACATATATACATTGTGATAATACATTATATGGCGAGCCTTGTACTATGTAGATGATATAACTCTTTCGACATCGACATTTAACCTTTAATTTACACTTCACTTGTACCGTACAAATTCGGCCGTGACGGTAGAACGTTTCTGAAAAACTATTGCAGTTTGTTTTCTTACCCCGTTCTTTCCACACCGTGGTGGCGTCGATAATGTCGATTTAACTCAGTGCCGGATTAATCACGTAGCAAGAGTAGCAATTGCTACGGGCCCCGCACGAAAAGTGAATTTTTTGAGTGAAACTTATTAAGATGTAACCTACAGATGACAAATAAACGTATTGAGTTGTTTTTTATCACTTTATACTTAAGAACCACACACTCAAAAAAAGAACCAGACGTCACCTTGTCTTATCGAGAGTGACGCCGCATGCTTACCATGTGTGCGTAATTTTTAGAGCGGTCCGACGCGCGCGGTAATGGCGGCCGATTAATTGTTATTAATCATCCATCACCATGCTCTTGCATGGTGTCAATGTGTGCGTGTGATACTTGTACGAATAGAGGAGTTGGTATTACTAAGGGTGCCTCACTGAATTTGTAGCTGACAATCCGTCTGGTTCTTTTTTTAAGTCTGTATTAAGAACCCATAGTAGATCAAGGGCTATTTGAAAGATTTAACTTGAACAATATTGTTTGTTGTCCATCCCAGACCAGGTGTCGATCCTGACGTCGACGGTGATCGAGTGCGCGCGCGCGGGGCTGCGGCACCAGGCGCACCAGTGGGCGCGCGCGCTCATGCAGCCGCAGTACCGGGACCAGGTATGGGGGCTTACAGGAGATAATCATATAGGCATGTCATCACCTGGCGTTGTAGGCGAAACGTCAAATACGCATAAAATAAAATGATATTAAATTGCCAGCATCTCAATTGTGAAACTCGTAAATTGAGATTTTTTTTACCTACTTATTTTATTACTTTAAATGAAAGCAGATGGAAAATAGTGCAAGTTGTGTTTTGGTTTTCTCGAAATTATGAAGTTATCGTTTTTAATTATTATTTGTGTACCTACTTTAAATTTCGTTTCATTCTAAAAAGGCGTAATCGCCAAATTACGGCACCTACCCGGCGTAATACCCAAACGGTATTTTTGTGTTCAGCACTTAATAAATTTTTAATTGATGTCAGTTGTAAACAACTTCGATTATTCTTAGAGCTTTATTATCGATATTAGTATAGCAACACTGTAGTACCACGCACAAACTCGCCATTTCGCACTGTAGTTTGGAGGTAGATTAAAAACAAAACATAAAATTATCAATTTTTGTAGGGTAGATTTATAAAATCTCACTTGGTTGGGGCGCCAACTAACTGATAACTGGCATGTTTAGCAATTTCCGAGTTTAACACTATCGTATGATCCGTCAGATCGACCCGAAGTACGTGAAGAAGATCGAGTCGGTGGTGCGGCACCCGCCGCGCGAGCCGCCGCCCCCCGCGCCCGCCGCCCCCTGCCCGCAGTGCGGCGCCCCCCTGCCCGCCGCCGACCTGCACTGTCCGCGCTGCGAGGCAGACCTGCCCATATGCATCGCTACCGTCAGTCACCATTGTTTATTTATGTATTTAACAACAATGATGTTTATTAAAGATACGTTATGCCCTTAAAAATTAAACGAAAAATCTGTTCCGAAAACAGCTACGACACACTGCGACCAATCAGCGCTTGTTAAATTATGTAAAAGGGATAGCATTACTAAAACCATAATAGTGAAAAAGACAGCTAGTGTTTGTCGCTCGCGTCACAAGTACCTTACGTTAGGCTGCCCGGCTGGCGCCAAGCTGGCGCGCTGTCATGCCGCCATACTTATTTTGTTAGAGAATTATTGAAATGAAATAAAATGCAATAAATCATGATTCCTTACTTGTGGTATGTTATTCCATGAATTTTATTTTTTTTACGTAAGTAATTAGTGCATTTACCTACGCATAACACACGAAGGCATTTTAACGCTGTATGTCAAATCTCCAGCACTTCTGACAAAAATAAAAGCGTGCGTATCCACAGAGTATTGAGAGAGCGACTGCGAGCAAGCGTGGTCAATTGACTACTCTTTCGCTCTTCGCCGTCGGCGCGCTAGTAACCCATCTACCTCTTTATACATATAATATCATTGTTTAACAATAGTTCATCTACATCCTACACATAGTTCTTTCCGAGTGTTTAACCCCCGACGAAAAAAGAGGGGTGTTTTTAAAGACGTGTCTGTGTATCTGTGTGTCTGTGGCATCGTAAATCCCAAACGGATGAACCGATTTTGAGTTTTTTTTGTTTGAAAGGTGACATAATTGAGTGTTCTTAGCTGTTTCATGAAAATAAAACTGTCGGGGGTTTTTCTTAATTTTATTTTAAGATTATGACGTATTATACAACATAATGTGTACAAGCCAATTATATTATAGGCGTGAACAGCATTAATGATTCTTACCCTTACCCCTCATTGACTTCAATTCTTATTGGGCCGGGTCAACATCAATTTATCTTTGTAACTGAGAAACGTTCCGATGCGGAATGTTGCGGATAGTAGCCACCGAGTGTCGAAAGTTTTTATGATGATAATATGTAACACCAGGAAGCGACGGTTTTACTTGTCCTCCAAAGCAAGGGAAATGTTCTAGAATTTTTTACCGATTACTCAAAACGTCAAAATCCACCTGGTTTGATGGGAATTATGGAACAGGTGGTATTATGTGCCGTCAAATCAAGAATATTTTTGTCGGTTTTTTTTGGGTCAAGGATATTTTTGTCGGGTGATATAACTTGTAGGGTGTATGATATTTTGTGGTATTTTTTTTAAATGCATGAATTTTGGAATTTTATGAGGTTTAAAATTTTGTAAAGTGTAACAATAATGATTGCTATATTGTTATTATACCGCAGGGTCTCCACATCGTAAAAGATGATCTGACGGCATGTCCGGAGTGCGACTTTCCCGCGATCCTCTCAGAGTTTGTAGAGTAAGTCATTGAGATTTATTTCAAATTTTAGGCATATAATTATATCATAGGTGACCATTGAAGTATAATATCATAGAACAGACATCTCGAACAAAATGTGTGTCCTGCCCGGGAGGTTCGATTTTCAAAATTGAGCCCCCGTTCTCCTTTCAAAATCGAACGAATCCATTGAAGATTGAAGCCACATGGCGCCAATGCATTGGGACATACAAGGTGTACGCGGTGTCGGTTCTAATATTTTACTACCTAATAATACTGTAATAATACTTCAATGTATGTGACATATTTTCTGTAAATATAAGCAGTGTTAGGAACCTGCATTTTGGGCAAAATACTCGTATTTAACACGATTAAATTATACAGGTTACTGAAGGAAGACCCCAAGTGTCCCATGTGCGGCGAGAATGTGGATTACCGAAGGCTGCCCAAGATCGAGGATGTGTCGCTCTATTTGGACTCTAATCCAACGGAATAACGACTGTATTCCTATATCTGCCTTTTTTTGTAATGAAAAAAAACGGAATATAATGATATTCCGTCACGAATCCGTCCGTTAAGATAAGTCAGTATTGTAGTCAGATAAGCGAATAAAGTTTTTCGACCACCTTTTATTTTTTTATTTGTCTATATTGTACATATCGGTGAGGCCATGAATCTCCAGTGAAGGTCCAGGGACGGACCTCTTTATTCTACAGCGCTTGTCTGATGCAGAGGCTGGCATATAAGAAATGTCATGTCATATTTAGATTACGGAATTGTCAAGAATGTAGGACAGATTATTATTGATGGCGTAGTGTTGAAGTACTTTGGAATATTGATGTAAACGTTAAGAGATCTGGAAATATATCATCAAAGTAAAAGGAATATCATTTCATAACCAACATCATAGAATACCTCCTTCTGCTAAATACACATAAAGCTAAAAAAAGTTTATTTGTCTATATATAACAAATACTTCATTGTCAGACCACCTAGTAAGCTCAGATTAAAGAAATAAAAGGCAGATGTATTCATCCAACTACAATGTGAAGCTACCAAAGCAAATACAAACTAAAAAAGCAAATACAAACCCGAGTCAGTACTAAAGAAAGCGTCAAATAGCTTGAATGTCACAATTGTCAAAATTTATTAAATAATTTTCTCAGATAAAATGCCGTCTTGCAATTTTAAACACTGCTAAAGTTGTTCCCAAAATGAAGGAAAAAAAGATTAGATATCTTTTCACAGGTAACTGTTCATTATTTTATTATTTATTTATAATAATATTTTTGCGGTGCGCTCGGAACACAAAACCTCGACAATTATTCTATTTAATACCAGCTTTATATGAAAATCAATTACCCTAAATTAAGGGAAATATGCATGGGTTATTTGAACACTGATCGATTATAAATTTATATCAAAAAATATTTTAAAAGTAAATAGTTGTATTTATTTAAATCTAAAAATTAAGAAATGCAGCCAATGCCTAAATACCTGTCGCTGGGTTATTAAAAACATAAGATAGATTGTACAAAGGATTAGAGGGATAAAATAAGGATTTTAACATAGGTAAACCTGGTTGATTGAAAATATCACGTTTGCCTACGATAAAATGCACGATTGAAAGAAAATATTATATTCTATTTTAGTTCCTGTTTAGCCTACTCAATAAATTATTTTATTTTGCAGATTGCCGACAAATGCTATTAAATGAGATAAATGGGCTTTTATTATTCATCAAAGTAGGCAAGATAATGATTGGCCATCCAAATTTTGCATTGTTTATTCATTACATTTTAATGAAGATGACGTGTATTATATATATTTCATTTTTCAATTAAAAATAAAGAGAAAAAACCATAAATTAAAACAATTCAACAAATTAAGTACTGTATATTAAAAGAACATTTGAAATATTTAATATATACTTTTTGATAACTAGTGATATAATAATAAATAATTTGCCAATTTAATTGTGCATAATATTTCAAGTTGAAAATATGGCAAAAAATATTTACTAAATTGCGGGAGATTGCGACTTTTTGTTTTCAATTTCTGGCAACTTACACACACAAAGAAGTATGTGTCTCTACGATGCCACTGCTAGATGTCAATATGGTTGTCATGCACACATAGTGAAAAAGCGGCTTCACGTCATTCGTTGCATTTCTATGCGAAAGTTATATCTGCCTTTTATTTCTTTAATCTGAGCTAGTAAGCATATGTAAATGCCTGTGGTGTGGCTCACTCTTCCATATCACAAAGCAGTTGTAGGCAGTACGAACTTTACACGAATAATTTTACTTACTGTACTCCAAGATGTATCCTCAAATACCAGTACAGTGTCATCTGCATAAGAAAAGATTAATGAAAACCTAAGTGTTCGGCATATATTTTATTCTTCTGTTTCATGATAAGTCTTGCATAACTTATGGTTTCATTTTTAAGTAGCGTATGCGTAGCGGATCTTGTTTCCACAATTATGGGGGTGTTTTGGACCCCTTCCCTTTTTTCGCGTACATCTTTGACATCCTCTTTTTTAAGGATAAAGGTAAAATTGGGACTCAAATATCTCAGAAAGCATCACTTACGACATTTTGTCACTGAATACTTTTTGATTTTAATCACTTACTCCGTCGATTGATACATGTTTCATCACTGGCTGCCGAAGCGAGGTTTTTCAAAATGGCGGACTTGTAAGTACGCCAGGTTCCGTACAAAAATGTTCAAACCCCTTTCTAATTCCAATTTATCGACATATCACTAATTAATTACCAATTAGGTCACAACACTGGCCGCATTCCTGAGCTTTGCAGTCAACTCGCGCGGCTACTGTACTGTAGTCGGGTTCGATTCCCGGCCGTCAAATTCTAGCTGTTATGAAATAAAAAGCGGTAAATTGACGAAATATGTAATATTTATTTTAAAAGTAGACATAAAATTACATTAAGTTACACATCCGATGAAGAGATTCAAAATAAATGTAAACAATAATTATACAAAATGGAGCCGCGCCGCTTCAACACACTAAATTAGACTTGTGCTCTCTCAGTCGTAATACGTTAGTTTTTATAAATTGTCATTAAAAAAAAATTGTACTAAAAGAAGGTGCTCGTCTAGAAAACATTATTATAATAAAAAGTTCATCAGATAGTGCTCTAATTTCATGTTTTACAAACCTCAGAAATGGGCGGCTCCTCAGTAAAAGTTATCAATAAATACAACAATATGAACACCACGTAGGTAATCTACGTATTATAGATAATACATTTATATATATAATTTATTGACTAGAAGACATCAATGACATTCAGCTAATACATCAATCAATGACAGGAGTTGCAGAGTTTAATCGATTGTGCTAACAATAGGGGCTGTAAGGGTGCCCACTAAACTACTTATCGGCGACTCCGCCACACCTACTCCGGACTAGGGACCGACGGACTGACCAAAACAACTCATTCTTTCTAAAAAAAACAACTCATTCTTCACATAAAAACAAATCATCTAATGCTGGCCATATATGATTAAGTTTACTTGTCTAGCTTGCAGCGGACTTGATGCGGCATCGAGTTTGCATGAGTGGTCTTCGATACGAAAATAGCCAGTACGAAGATACACCGTCAAGTTTACTAGATGCCGCATAACGCCAAGGACGTACCCAGGGGGGGGGTCCGAGGGGTCCAGACCCCCCCCGAAAGTGTTATACCTACAGTCTAGGGTTTGGTTCCCGGGACATCTCGTCTCGAAGTCCCTGGACTTTTCGTAATTTTAATTTCCGGTCGAGACTCGAGACGAGACAAGATTGTCGAAATTGTTATGTAATCATTTTTAGTCCCGGGAATTCCCAGGTCTCGTGTCCCGGGACTTTGAAATTGTCGGGAATTAGCAAACCCTACTACAGTCGAACCTAATAGATAAGCGAAAATTAACTGATTTCTTCTAATAATTATTATAAGAATTTAAAGACAAATGTGTATGTAATTATTGTTTCTTAACGCTCTAGCACTAGTCCATTCATTCTAGATTTTAGTCTAGATTTTAATGTATGGGAGAAACGGCATTATAATTTTCTGAAACTGATATAAGTTGTACCTACCTGTATGCGAGGACATTAAAAACAACAAGTCTCCCCCTCCCTCCCCCATCCGCATCCTCCCTCCCCCCTTGAAAAGTGTCCCATTTTACAGATAGAAATTTAATGCTGTAACATTGTGTCATTTTTGAAAATATCTATTAAATAATTATCATGTGAAAATTGATTTGCTATTTATTTCCGAGAAGCTTTTACGTGTCATTTAGGTACTTTAATCATTTACCCAAACGGACCCCCCCCGAAAAAAAATCCTGGGTACGTGCTTGCATAACGCAGACTCGAAAAGTAAACTTGATAATGTACGGCCAACTTTTACAGCTGACTATTGCGCATGGGAAAGAGGATTAATTAGAAGTTTTTCCAGAAATCCCCACCAGCTAAATGGACTTAGGCAACACCAAAAGTATCAGTTGCGTTGGGCACTAGCCACTAGGGCAAGAAAGAGGGAAGAAAAAAATCACAAAGTCGTAAATTGGTAACAAAAAAAGAGTTGCTTATTTGCAGTTGGCCAACTGATCGCGACCTATGTCGATGTATGGAGACGACAGTTTTCTAATGGCAAAGTTAAGTTTTGTCATATTTTTTCGTTAAAGCAATTTTCGGTTTTACAAGCTTGAACAGAACCCCCTTGGTTCGCGAGTCCGACTCGCACTTGGCTGGTATATCCAGAAGAAAAGCTAGTGGCTTTTGGATTTCAGGAATAAACAGAAAATATGTATTACACCTAATAAAAATAATTGGAAAAGGAACTTTCCTTCTCTTAACGAAAACTGGTATAGTAACTGATTTTATTAAGACTAGAGTACATCTATTGTAGTTAATTAATTATTCAGTTCGCCGGTCCCTATTCCGCATTTTGCTAACACCGAGAATCACATTTATGAATAAAATATTATTTGGCAAACATTTATTAAAACTATTAACTTACATTATAGATAAACTGCAACTATGACTGCATAGTTGCATGTACCAGTATGTATCCATTAACAATTACTTTTTCCTTGTTTTGTCCAAATCTAATTAATATCCCTCAAGAATAACTTTAATATTTTTTTTTACAATTTCCACATTCAGTCATTCCACAAAACATACTTATACAGAGAGTCATTATTTGTTAAACACGATTAACACAGACAATACCTATCTATCAAAAACTTTGAACACTAATGGAATGTTATATTAAATCATTTGAAATATTTCTACATCCCACACGCATGGAGTACCTATACGAGTAAAGATAAGCAAAAGTGTCCGTTAAACTGCGTTAAATTGGTGGCGCCACAGAAGCAACAGTAACAGGGTAAATTGTTTTTTGTTTAAAACTAATGTAAGTCATGTATGTATAATCAAAAAATGTACAGTAAAAAAACTTAACATTTAAATATAACTCATGTTTTTACAATTAAGTTAAAATTCTTAGTATATTATAGAAATAATTGTATTTTTAAACTTAAAACGCACACTTCAACTAAGCAGTAAAATTGATTTTAACAGATTCAAGAAACTTCTTTCAATGCTACCAAAATTATTCCCAACAATCGCAGATTTAGTTGAAAGGCACTACACCGATTAGTGACACTATTACGGTAATATTTAAATAGTAGGTACTAGGTAGTAAGGGAATGTATAAAAATTACTTTCAACACAAGATCCAAGGAAGGAGACCATTGCAAAGGGAATTTTCATATTTTTAAAGGTGACTAGAAAATATTATTTTCTATAATAGCGGTCTTACGCCGTGTCCTACGTGGGCGACTCAACGCGAACGCGAAGCGACGCGGCGCGATGCGAAAACAACAAACAGTTGAAATGTGTTGAAGTGTCCTACGTTACAAAACGCACGTACAGTGCGATGCGGCGCGGCGCGATTTGACGCGAACGCGATCAGTTGGTTTGATATTTTCGCGCGAACTTCAGCGGCGCGGCGGATGTCAGTGGCGGTGAAGGGACGATTCGCGTGCACGTAGGACAGAGCCGCCGCATCGCGCCGCATCGCACTGAAATCGCACCGGATCGCTTCGCGATCGCGTTCGCGTTGAGTCGCCTACGTAGGACACGGTGTTATTCATAAAACGATATAGAAGGATAGCCAGCCAGCTGCTGATTGAAAAACAGTTTTCATAAACTTTCAATGGTGTCAAAACATCATAGAAGGCCAATAGAAGGGATCTCGTCCTAAGCGAGATACAAATACCTTACAATAGTTCATTGTTTTTTTAATCATTTTTGTGGTGTGGCACAGTGTGATAATTCTCATGTGATAAGACCGTAGATTTTCTATTTATTTTTCCTAAGAGAACAAGAATTACTCATCTTTGTGTCACATTCTGACATTGGAGTATGCGGGTACGTCGCTGTTGTTGGCCGGGAGGGTTTATTAAAACACTCGGGAACCAGTGTTGAGGGGCCACCGCAGTCGCAGGTACCGGCGGCGCGGAGGGGGCGGGGGTGGCATGTTCTCCCCCTCGGGGGCCACGGGGGGGCGAGGGGGGGGCCGCGCCCTCCTCTGACCGTTGTGATCGCACAAAATACCTAACAACAATATTGTGTTATACATGCATTCTACGTAATTTACATAAATTACCATACCGTTTTGAGACCCTAGACTGAAATGTAAGTGGGAAATCTCAGCTTCATTTACTTAGATGAATTGAAAATTACTCTTAATTAGTTTTCTCTTTTTTCATATATCAAGGATAGTTTTAGTGTGACTAAAAAATAAGAAAATCAAATGTGCCATATCCGACGCACTATAAAAATAACTATCATTTCTTATTTATGGCTTTCTGACACTAGCTACTGTCAATATTGAGAACGGTTCCACGGTAAATGCAGGAAAGGAATTATTTATTAGCTCACCTCTCAACTTGATCCTCCTAGTTTGGAAGGCCATCTTGAGCGAGAAGACGGGGCAATCCATCTTGTTGCAGTGCCGCCAGTGGTTCATGATCTGCCGCGACGACGTGCAATACGGGACGGTGCAATGCTTTCCCACCTGCAATTAAAGTACAAACAAACATTCAATCAATATAATTAATTATTTAATTAAAATTAAAGCTTAATTACAAATCTTTCTCAAGGCAGGGTGTATCAGACAGTTAATATTAGGCATACTTTTCACGGAGGAATTGCATAATTATTTACTACAATTCCATTTATCTTGCTATTAAGGGGCTTCATGTAGGAACATCGAATAAAATCCGGCTCGAAGGACCATATACCATATACACAACCCGTGTATGCCTTTAGAATGATAACTGATAATGATAAAGACTATGATAACTTGATACAACTTTTTTTCTATATGAATGATTGTGAAGGCTGTTATTTTCAATGGATATAGCCGAGAAGCAAGCTCATGGACATCAGCGATACCAAAATCATAACTGATGCGTTGCAGACCCAAAATAAAAGAAAAAAAATTTTTGTTGCAGCGATTGTCTACAAAAAACATGTTTTTCTTTTTCCTTTCTTTCTTTTACTGTAGTTTTGTCAATACTGCAATAATTATATTCAATAATGCTTCAAAAAAATTTTTTAAAAAAGTAAGGTTTCAAAATAATGTCTTACCAGACACGTCCTCCTATGATTGAGGATCCCCTTCATGGTGGGGCAGTGCGGCACGACGCAGCGCCACGGGCGGCCCGAGGCCTCGCGCCGCTGGCACATGTGCGCGTGCAGCAGCAACACGAGCTGCTGCTGGATCACCTTGCGCTTCTCCGGGTCTTGCAGGGCGAGGGGCTTGTGCCCGTCCGGCTGGTACATCACAAACTTTTGTTATGCCCCTGCCACATCTACGTTGACTCAGCGAGAGGGTAGAAGCTATCCAGGCGAACCCCACAGAGAAGAAATAATAGTAATAATGGTATTAATCAACTATGAAACTACATTTGCCAATATAATCCCTCTAAGGCGACCTCCAACCAGCGGGCCGGATTTAGTTTCCTCTTACGACACCCATCCGGCGAGGGATTGGGGTTAGTATTCTAAGCCTCCTTAATACGACTAGCATATACTGCAACTAAAACACATTTAGCAGATGATTTTAGTAGGAGAATGGTAGCCTAAGATACCAAAGATAGCCACCTAGGTAGGTAACAAAACATTATCACCATGTATAAGTACTGATGGGATTAACCGAGGTGGATCAACACAAAAAACTCTTCAACAAGTGGGACCTGGTACCATAGCCGCTTTTATTGTTCAGCAGGATGCACCATGACCAGAAGAGAATGTCATGAACTGAAAGATGAATCATAATAATATGAACATAATGTGTTAGTTACCTCATCTCTGTGCTGCACCTTCTCTCGGTCAAGGTCGTCAACTTCTTCAGATGTCTCCTCTCCATCAGTGTCTTCATCCTCAAGTGGTGGTTCTGAGAAATTAAATGAAGTTAATTTCATTTTCTCTTTCCTTCTCTTGGGTACCACTGCGTGATTATTTTGCTCCATTTATCCCTTCCCCTGACCCAAGAGATTAGAAAGAGGAAGAGAGGTAGACCACAAAGGTGGCGGGACGACGACAATAGACAATTTGCGGGAATAACATGGGGTAGAGTGGCCAATGAAAGGCCAGAATGGAGAAGATTGGAGGAGGCCTTTGCCACCTGGCAACCGAACACGCAAAAGTGGAACAAAATAACAATTTACGAATAATCAAAGAAATATTGTAATGTAGAAAAAATTTCATTTTCTCAGTCAAAAGAACAATCCTGAATTTGCATAATCATTTTCTTTAGCTAATAATTTTAACAAGTAATGAATCATAAAAAATCCCAATCCCTCAAGTCTTATCCACATTAAAGTAATGTTTAAGTTAATTTACCCCAAAACTACCTATTCCGATCTATGCTAATCACAGAGCACATAGGCTTGACAAAATCCAGCCTCCCAAATAAGCCTGATTTATTTAATAAGATAAGGATTTAATAAGAATAAAATGAAAAATCAAATCAGCCATATTAGGGCAGCGTGGAATACTGACCATGCCGGCATAAAAGGGTGTCGTAAAAGGTGACAGAAGCCGGCCCGCTTGTTGGTAAGTCTTCACATATGGATTAAATTATCAATATTATATCATTAATATTATTTCTGATATTATTATCTTTCTGTGGAGCCTGTCAAGCTAGCTACTATCCTCCCACATAATATTAATGAAATGTATGAAAATAGCAATCAATATTATTGGAAAGACAAACAGCTGGTACCATATTGTTCCCAAAAGGTATATATTTAGAGCGGTACAGGTAGGATGTGTTTTAATGTTTAGGAATTTGGCAGGGTATGAACTCGTACAAAGAGAGAATTTACTTACCCTCGATCTCCGGACCTTGATCCGGAATCATCAGTTTAGCCCGCTTGCTAAGCGGCCTATCCATGGATTCGGTCATAGCTGTTGATTACCGAATATTGCAGTTGCTTGATTGAAATTCACTTGCCGTTTATTTTTAACACTTATGACACATGCAAGTGCAACATGCATGTACTCTTTGAATAACACTTTAGAGCAATACAAACATCACATCACAACAATGGAACTTGGAAATTATTTTAAAAGGTCAAAGGAAAACCGAAAACTCCTCTCCACAGACCACAGAGTACTCAATTGTACAATAATAAATAATCTATGACTTAATTTCAGTATATAACAGAGTACTCTGTGGTACGAAAATGATATGACAAGTGACAATGACTTTTCATAGTATTTGTACTCTGTGGTTCATCTTTTTTGTTATCTTTGGTTTAACGTTACTTCTATATCTATGGTTTTAACCGTCTGTCACGCTCACGAACGTCAAACTAGGGATGGACATTGAAAAAAAAACATCGATGTTTTTTTGATGCAATGCATGGCATAGTAGCATCGATGTTTCAAAAAATACATCGATGTTTTCCATACATCGATTGTTTTAATTTTTACTAGCGTTGGGACTAAAAAAAGGTCATCAGCAGTCGAGTGTTTTTAATACATCGATGTATATCGTGCATCCCTACGTCAAACATCAAAGACAAGATACAATTGCTGCGTTCCACTAGACGTTCACAACGATCAAAATGACCCATTTGGCGTTCCACTTTTAAGGATGACGCCGGAAAAAATAACTTATTTTCAACATCACAAAGTACATTTTGTATCAACGGCTAAAACGTGTAAGTACTCTGTGGCTAAAACGCTCCCCATGCCCGTTCCACTTGGGTGTTCGATTGTAACGCTCACAAGATAGTGGAACAGGAAAAACCGCGGTGGTGACTCGTGAGCGTAGTCGTTGTGAACGTCAAGTGGAACGCAGCAAATATTTTAATTATTGTTTGATTGTTGTTGTTGATTATTGCTTGTTGTTATTAAAAGTGGTTAAGTGGTGATGCAGCCACAACAATGATTTCCTTCAAAAATGTTTAATTTTTATCCTAATTTCCATAAACATTATTATTTTATTTAAAAATTTAAATCAACAATGGAATACATTATACAATAATTCCAATTATGTATAATAAACTTAATATAAAAATAATAAAAATAGCAGGACCCAAGTCACCCAAGCTACTGGTGGTAAGTCAATAAACTGAGATACCTTCCTGATCTGAGCCCCCCTGCTATACCTATCGTTTTTAGTATTATTATTCTCATTTCAACTCATTTTCTTCTTATTAATTGTTAACTTTTTATTATATAATAGAATAACAGTTACACATGGCAACTCTATTTGCCAGATATTTTTATAAAATATATTGTCTAAGATATGTAATATAATCAAAAAGTTACGCACCCCTGCATTTCCTAATGACCTTGCATTGGTTTTGTTTACATTTCGTATCGCTTCTCGTTGACCTTACTATAGTTTAGATTAGTTTTTCTTTGCATTTTCAGAAGTTAATTATATAATTTCGCCGCTTGGCTTAGTACCTAATAATAAAGTCGTATAATTTTAGCGCACATAAATGTTCAGATTATAATAGGAACTTTGCCGAGGACGGAGTTATTCTGTCATCCATCCAGCAGCGATCATTTAGATGCACTTTTTATTTCAGTCTTTCCTTATGGCTACACTTCCCTCTACTGAATTCGCATACAAAGTACTCTGTGATTCGCATTACCCGATTTTTTTAAATCCGGAATGATCGAATCAATAAGTGTTGGTGTTGCCAGGTATCTCTCTGAATCTGTAGAATATTATTTTCGTTGAGGTACCAATAATGAAATACTATATTTTTTATAAAATTCTTGCAGTATTCTATAGTCCAAATATCAGCATCGATTATTATGACAATCTTGATCTTATCCTCAATAATCGTTGTCCATAAAACAAGCCTATTAATGGGCGATTTTAACACCTGCATAATCAAGAACGATTCCTGTTCTGCCAGATTCGTTTCTGTTTTTTTGGGAATACAACGAGCTGACGATCCACCTGCTGGTAAGTGGCTATCGTCGCCCATGGACATCAGCAACACCAAAGGCATCACCGAAGCGTTGCCGGCCAAGAAAGAGAGAAGAAAAAGAAAGAAAGAACTGACTCTCAAGCCAAAGTTTCTCTACAAGTATTTGCGTTTGAGGTTGTGTTGCAATAATGTTAAAATTTTGAGTTGTTTAGTTTAAAAGTAAACGAGACATGAGTCTGTAACACCTTTTGCCAGGCACTAATAATAGCATATCGGGCAAACTCTAGAAGGGAGAATGTCAAATAAAAGACTGTAATAGTGATGAAACATTTAATTTTTCATTTGAAAGTAGGTGTACCAGGTTGTAGTTAAACGTCCGTTGCCGAGATTCAAATGAAATGTAAACACAATAGTTGGTATTATACAAAATGGAGCCGCGCCGCCGCAGGATCTCCGCTCGAAACTTGTGCGCTCGGATACCTAATCGAATACCTAGCGATTTTATAAATATCATATAAAAAAGAATATTATATTAGTAAACAAATATTATACTAGAAAAGATGTGAAAGTATGTAGAAGATGTATAACAGGGTAATGCACAAGTTTCAAGCTGGATCAGTCCTGTGGCGCGGCCCCCAGCCTGCAGCCGCTCAGTCAATACTCTATGATCAATATTGCCCTAATATAATTACCGCTACCTATCTACGCCTTAAGTAGACAATACATTTATACAACTTAAATTAATGACAAGAAGATTATAACTCAATAATACACGATGATAACCATATAGCAATAATTTGATTGTGCTAATAATACGTGAAGGCTAGCGACCGGCGCTGGATCAAGACGAGGTGCTTTGAAATACTATCATTGCATGTTCACTACTAAAATATTATTTGGCAAAAGTTTGGTACAACATTAGTATTCATTGGAATTTAAGCAACGAATTGTACACGTGGATACATCAAATCTTTCTATAAGCTTTGAACTGTATCCAGACGCTAAAAATTCCCCTCGTCTTGTATCCAGCGGGTTATGATGTAATTGTCGCCTGAGTAGCCTGCTCTAACGAGTCTATACACGATAACTAAAATAAATAATAACATCAGTATAGCTCGGCGTTACATGAACGACGCAGGTGCAAACGGCAGACATACCCAAACGTTTTATTTAATGTAATTTTATAATTTTAAGATTTATATTTTTAATAAACTTTTGTAAAGTATTCTATCTTAATCGACGACACAAATTCAAAAGGACAAGTATTAATCAAAAATATAATATTTAGTACCTTTATAGTAGTAAGAGTCATGTTGCCGTTTGCTTCCGATCCATTCAAATAACAGTAAGTTATAATTTGCAGTGGCTTTGTTTAAATGAAGTCGGTTTTAATCTGTGGCCGATTTGGTCGGTCCACCTAGTCTAGGCAAGCCTTCGCTGCGTGAGGTCTTATAATAGCTAAGTAGGCCTTTCTTCTCAATTCCTATTCTGTATAGGAGTACTGCAATATTTAATATTTTTATACAAATTGCAGCATGAGACAAATGGTTGAATTAAATTTTTTGACAAGTATTACAAAGACGAAAGATCATTCAGTCATTCACACGCTCATTCACTCCATCTATACAGTGTGAGTAGCAATTCCGGTCTTATTTTAGTACAAAAACATTTACTATACAGCGTTAAGGCCGAATATTACGCAGCGCAAGCTTTCGTACGATTGAAAACGACGGTAATGGGATTCTATACAAAATGTTATTTCTATATCGATGTAACATATCGACGGCGCCACACAGCATACGTCATGTGTACAAGGAGTGACGTCAGCGCCCCCTGGCGGACACTAGCGACAGAATTAACATTGTACAGTGTATAATTGTACAAAATAATTATATATGCAGGGCTAGATTCTAAAACCCTCTGTAATTATTGATATTACAGATCGTTTGTGTTATTTTCAATGTTAAATGATACCTGTATACGTTAGGTATAATTTAACATTGATAATAACGTAAATAATACGTAATATTAATTATGACAGAGGGATTTAGAATCAAGCCCAGCATACTTAATTATTTTGTCGACGGTACACTGTACTGTGCTTAGTGCGAGTTTTACTTGACATAACGGGCTCGCAACGTAAATGCGAGTTGGCTATTTGTATGGGACCGAAGCAGAGCCATCTAGCGGCAGTGAAAAGAAAAGCTTCGGTCCCATACAAATTGTAGCCAACTCACATTTACGTTGCGAGTCCGTTTTGTCACGTAAAACTGGCACTAAGGCCTCAGGAGGCACAATGCGTGACGATCAGGTAAAAGGATTACGAGACGCAGCACTGAGCAAAACCCGCAACACTTATGTTATCAAGTTTTAGTCCTTACAATCAAATGTATGACCGATGTGAAAGTTAAACTATAAAAGAGGGAACTAATACGATTTGCCGCTGCCAGTGTGTACCACTCTACAGGCACTGTCGTGTTCCTTGTACACATTACGTAATAACAGAACGGATGAAGTATAAAAACAATGTTTAAATACTTAGTATCTAAAACACATTAGAACGGCCTCGGCCATTTAAATAAGTAATCGTTTGGCCGTCAAAAGAGTGGACTACTTTAATATAATATCTTCATGGACGAATAAAATAAATGAAATAATATATTCGATTCGTTAAACTAATCGTGTTTCGTATAGATAGCTATGTGCATAAATAACGTGTCAATTTGTTTGATAAATATTAGTTGATCATCTGCTGGCCGGATATCGTTTGTAGAGACGCGCCTAGCGGCTAGCGGCTAGCCCACTCTTTCAACACAGAGTTCGTAACATATTATTTACATATATTAAGTAACGTTAACTCAACTCTCGATGGCACTTGGTTGCGTCGTAAAACTTTACACATGAAACAGTGTTCACAATAAATAAAGCGGCAGCTCCACGCGGGTACCGAGTAGGGCGATACTAGTACTAGTACAGTAATACTAGCGAGTATTACTAGGTAGTAAGGGAATGTATAAAAATTACTTTCAACTATATCAACGTTAACTCCTCAACAATAAATACTATAAATCTTTGGTTTCAATTAGTCGCTCGATTGTAAAACGTCTCTGATGCACTCATCGCCGCTACCACAACTAGACTACGGGTGCTTAGGGCTCGTACAATCCACCCCATAATATCTCGGAAGGAAGGTTCAAGTACGAAGGGATGCGAAGGAGACCATGTCGCTGTATTAGTTTTCGCCGAACGATGTTACGTGAATTTCTATTTTAGGTCGTCTTAATTCGTGATATTGTTTCAATGATACATTTTGGGTACATTACAACTAAGTTCTTGTAATTTTATATCTAAACGCTACACATCGATGACGGTGTTCGTTTTTCAGTTGGAGATTACGATCTAGTTTCCGTAGAGATCCATAGAGAAAAATAGTATACCTCGCGGGATTAAAGTTACACAACGTCTGTTTGATTAAAGGTGAAATAAGAAAATTGTGTGTCAGCTTTGATGCACGACCCCTTACGAACTATTATGAAGTATAAAGATTAATAAATCAGTAACAACGCCATCTAGATTCTTGGTTACGAATTACAAAACTAACGCATAACGTAACGTAACGGTTTGATTTTACTCTCCATAAATTTCCATACCCCGGGCTTATATATAGAAATCGATTGTTAAGGAGGTAAACTCCAATAAAGTCCAAAAACTAATACAGCGACTGGTAGGTCCGTGCTTACTGCTTACTGGAGATGAGCCAGCTTGGGGAGAGCGGCGACCACTCTGACGTTGGTGTCGCGGTCGCTGAATTGCGGCGGGGGCGCCAGCAGGGGCGGCGGCTCGGGGGGCGCGGCGGGCTCCTCGGGCGGGGGCGGCAGCTGGGCGAGCAGCACGGCGCGGCGGCGCCCGGGCGCCTTGTCCACGTCGACCCCGAGGCGCTCGGCGGCGGAGCGACGCGTGGCGCCCCGCAGCAGCGCCGCCGTGGCGCGCTTGCGGGTGAGCGAGTTGTGCCGCTGCATGGGGGGCGCCAGGCTCTCGCTCGAGCTGTGCACCGGCTCCGTGCTGATCACGTCGTTGCTCGACTTCACCGTCACGCTCGCGCAGAATGATACCTGTAGTCACCATGTTGCGGTTATGGGCAGTCTCGCCAGTACTTTTATGGCAATCGTTTCAAAAGTAAGGAAAGGCTCATCGGAAGTAGTAAATACTAAAAAGTAGCGTTGTCTCTCTCTCTCTCTCTTACGAACTGTGTGAGACAGCTTATTTACGGATTGAATTTCAAGATCAAAAAGGCGGAAAAAATTTAAACATAAGGAAGAACAATCAATAATTTTATAAATAAGGAAATAATATACTTATTTATTATAATATAATTTTGACTGTACCAAATGTATTTTTGGCCATAGTATCCATATCTTGCAGGCGGTGTCCGTGGTCCACCTGCTTAGTCCACCTGGGTGGACCACGGACACTTTTTTTTGTCCGTGGTCCACCTTAGTCCACCTGGGTGAACCACGGACACTTTTTTTTGCCCGTGGTCCACCTTAGTGCACCTAGGTGAACCACGGACACTTTTTCTTGCCGGTGGACCACCTTTATAATAATATATAAATAAAATTATTATAAAATTATAATATAAATATAATTATATGTAATAAGTAACATTAAATTATATTCATGCTGTGAATACAAGTATGAAATAAATAAATAAATAAATAATGTTGCAATCTCTTTCCTTTTGAACTTTGTTTAGTTATTAACAGAGGAATAAATAATTATCCTCTTTGGTAAGATGACATTACTTTGATTGAGCCGTGACTTTACCGTCCATTTTTCATTCGTGTAATACATTTACCAGAAAAATATGATGTCTCAAAATTGTAATATAGATATAGAATTTAGGTGGAGAAATCCAAGTAGATCCTGAAATATGTTTTTTAAGTCGAAAACGTGGCACGGTTCTATTGTATGGGGGATTTCAGTTTTATAAAGTAAAAACTTATAACGGTATGGTGCTATGGCGTTTTCTCAATATAAAAAAGGTGTGTGTGCGATTCACACACGATAGAAGTGAAACTAAACAAGATATAAAAAACCCCTCGACAACAACACGTAAATTATTAAGTGCCATCTAGCAGCCGTCTTACACAAAATTACTGTAGCGCGCCATCTAGCGACTAACTAAGAAACAACAATCGGTCGGTCGATCGACAGATATTAAATAAGCAAGCTTGACAACGAAAATGAAATTCTTATTTTTTGTTGATAAATTCTTTGAAAATATTTAAAAGAGCATTTGAAAGTATTTAAAACAGTATAAAAATAAAACTAAAAAAAAGAAATACTGAGAGACGCGAACCTGCGCATCAGGTATTGTGTATCTACGTCCTGACCATTGACCTACGGAGAAGCTAGAGTCAACGACGAAATTAGCAGTTATATTATATGCATGCTTTATAGTATGTATATTTCTGTCTCATTCTTTCCTGGCTTCATCCTACACATTTTTGTATTTGTGTCTCTTACCTTTCGTTTTTTCCGTTGCATCCGGTTTGAAATCACAACGATTCTAAAGAAGTTTCACTTCAAAAAAATAAATGCTGCGGAAATCTTATTAAGCAGGTAAAATACTTATATTCTTTACAAAGTTTAGATCACCTTTTTAATAAAAACTGCCTAGATATTCTTGAAAAATTAGGTAAGCAAATAATATAATAATTATTAAATAAAACTTTTTCCGTTACGTTATGCTTTATGCGTTATGTTTGTAATTCGTAACACAGGATGTAGATGGCGTAGGATGGCTGATCAGTAACAACGCAATCTAATGATAATAATAATCTCAGGAACCTATTCTGATGATGTAAAACATCATCATCATCATCATCACCATGGCGTTAAACTCCAGTCGTGCGTCGGAGCTGACACACAGTCTTTTCATTTGTTCTTTCTTTTAGGTGGACCACGGCCCATATATTTTTTGATTTGCATATTACTCATCATTAAGGTGGACCACGGACAAAAAAAAGTGTCCGTGGTCCACCCAGGTGGACTAAACAGGTGGACCACGGACAACGCCTGATATCTTGTATTATTGTATTATAGTATTGAATTAATTGACCTTTAGCGTTGTTGGTATGCCTAATAAACGATTAAAAGAAATAAATAAACACGAATAACGTTTTACCCGCAACCTTCCAAGTTTCAATAGTATGCGAATATCAGACATTTACGACGACCTATGTCACGATGGTTGCCATACCGGATTGCCGCGCCAAGGGTCCTGGGTTCGATTCCCAGCGAGGCGGAAATTTGAATGATGAGTTTGAATTTCTGTTTTCGATCTGGGTGTGAGTGTTCTTGTCTCTGTGTGTTGTCAATGGCACCCACGACACAAGTAATCCTAGTGTGCGTTTATTTATTGATTTGTTTAGTTACATTACCTTATCCCTGCGCGGCGGGGGGCGCGCCTCCTGGTCAGAGGAGACGCCCGACGAGGAGTTGTCTCCATCATCCCCCCCGCCACCCCCGCCGCCCGCACACCCCCCGCCCCCCAGCTCGTCCCCGCACGAGCGAGACGAGCGCAGCCGCGTGCGGATCTTCTGGATCTCGTCCACCGAGAACGAGTGCTGCATGGACCCCGAGCCGCTGCTGCCGCTGCCGCTGCTGCAGACCAACATTCTTTATCGTAACCAAGAATTTTATATATACAACTGGACTGCAAGCTTCGAAGATGTACCTGAAGAGGGATCACATGACATTGTTGGCCTATCATTGGTTTACACACCGAAATCTTGTGGCTACGAGTCTTAAGGTCAACGTCAGCCAGACCGTCAGTCTGTCACGTGATTCGTCTGTAAGTACTTCTTCAAAGCTTGCCTTCCAGATGTGTATATAAACTTCTTGGTTATGATAAACGGACACAAAATGAACCTAATAATGACACATTACAACAACAACAAAATTATTCTCTTTGTTTACCAAAATGATAATGATGTAGAGATGAAATAATGAACTTATTGGATACCAAACGAAGAAGATTATCAAGAAAGACTATAAATAATTTGTATATGTGACGCATAAGTAGAATAAAAAGTCGTAATCGACTTATGAAGTAACGATTCGGGATAACCAGAAAAATATCAATTGAATGTCTTACGTAGAAATGCCTTCAAAAGTAACATCAACGAAGTGTATTTTATAATATAAAATATCAGAATTGGAATAAAAACAGAAAATGTAACGCTAGGATAAGACAAACAGATTCATTAATTTTAATTCAGAACATGTGAAAACGTCATGAGACAATGAAACATAAATAAAAATAACACAATGTTTACGAGTCCACATTTTAACCAGTGAAGTATCTTGAATATCATGTGAATAATAACTGATTTTTAAAAGTATGTCAACAACAACACAAATGAGACGAATAAAACTGATCACAGACAGATTGAAAGACACATTTTATACATAGATGAAGATCACGTTTACGTTAGATAAATCGATAAATGATGGGGTTTTTGCACCGTTTTATATAGATACATAACGTAAGATGTACCAAAACCACAAAATGTATGAACCAATAATCTCTAATGTCAGAGATCAGTTAGAAGCTGGGGTGTATTGATATACGTACAATAATGACACATTGAGATGTCCCAACACAACACGAAACAGCCCAGTGATATAAAGATTGTACCTTCATCTACTTTAAGTATTCTAGTTTAAATCGAATTCCTGCTCGTTTTCGTAAATGATGGTCGCATAAATTGGGATCCTGAAAAGTTAATAATTAATCATTGTCATTCTTCCATCACGATGAGTCTCTTGGAAGACAGTGTATTTATCTTGGTTTTATGCAATATAAACATTTACTTATATATGTAACAGCATTAGCTTTTGCCGGCGGTAGAGATCATTTTTTACAAATCCTGTGGGAACCCTGAACTTTGCCGGGATAAAAATTAGCCTGTGTGCTAATCCAGGGTATATAACAATCATCCAAACATCTTCACAAAAGTTCACATTTATAATATTAATAGGATTACGATTGAGACCTGCAAGGCTATTCTGTTTTGTAACTCGACAGCGGAATCCGCAATGAGTTTCAAAATTGAAGTTAGAGTTCGAGAGTAACTTCACTTCGCAAGTGCTTACTAGATGATTAGACAATGACATATTTATTTGTCATATTTTTAGTCGTTTGACGTTCGAGTTCGAGACTCACTTCACTTCGCAAGTGCGTAATAGATGATTAGAGAATGACATATGAAGATCTCGGACTCGAACTTCAATTTTGAAACTTATCGCGAATTCCGCTGTCGAGTTACAAAACAGAATAGCCTTGCTGATTATTTAGTGATCAAATAATGTTTAGCGTAATCATCAGAAGTGGGATCAATCATAACAATAAACCTACTACCGCCTAGTAGGTTAAATCAAAGAGTTATTAAAGACAGGTAGGTAACAAGGGTAAATAATGCTTTAGGTTTACGAAGCGCTCATAGCCCGGCGGCTTGTGTCGATTCTGTGATTGACCGAGTTAAGTAGTTAGATGGGTAACCACTATTGGCACAAATTCTTGAGCGTTTCCGTGCTTCGGAGGCATTTTCGGAGGGCACATTAAGCCGTCGGTCCCGGTTATTATCGTAAGATAACAATTGTTAAGCCATGTCGGAGGCTCTGTCGGGCATGAAAACTTCCGACAGTTGGGTTGGCAACACTAATGCCCGGGATACACGAGGCTAGTTTTTGAAGCTAGGATAGCAAGCTAGTTCTGTCCTGGCTTGCTGACCTGGCTTGGAACATGCTAGTTATGTTTACATAAGGCTAGATTATTTTAAGCTAGTATTATGACAGTGAATGAGGTGACCACATGTCCTGAACTGCATGCGAAAAAAAAAACCACAAATACGTTGCTCTAAAATTTTTTATTTTATTTTTTATGTCTTTGATAGTCATATCAATACCTATTGTCTTTAATTCGCCACACATTTCTTGTAGTGCTGAATCACGCTTAGATTTGTCTTTATAACTTGGAATGGTGGCATTCCACAGACATTCATGGTCACGGTACAGTTGTACAAAGACAAACTTTAAATTAATCTCCGTACTTAGTTTAGGCATCTTTCTCAAAAAAACGTCGCGGAAAAACAAACGAAACTCGTGGTTCTTGCTTACTAGCCAACTAAAAACTAGCTTCGCAGGCCACATGAAGCTAGTACACAAGCCAGGATAGTAAAATCAGTGGTGGGGGGCGCTACTAGCCTAAAAAATAGAACTCATCCTATTAGACTGTCCTGGCTTGTAAACTAGCTTACTAGCTTAAAAATGAAGCTAGTTTTGTTTACATGAAGCCAGAAGTACTAGCTTACTATCCTAGCTTGAAAAACTAGCTTCGTGTATCCCGGGCATAACCCCTTCCAGGCCTAGCGCACTCAGCACTTTTGGTAAGATGTTACAAGTACGTACCGCGTTCGAATTGTCGGGCCAATTTCAGAAGGGCTGCCACGACCAGTCGTACGAGTACATTCGTAATCAAATATCATCACAAAGAAAGAAGACAATCCTGATGTTGTCAGAGAGGATAAGAGTTATGATTAGAAAGAGAGGCAACATCTAGATGTTAACGTCAGTTCTCCTCAAGAGGGGAGACCCGTGTTCAGTAGTACCTGGCATTGCTGTTGGCGCTGGTCTCGGCGGGCGGGAGGGCGCAGTCCTTGCGCTTGTCGGGCTCCTCGTCCGACTCCGACATGCTGTAGTCGGGCTCCGGGATGGGGGGCGCTGGCGTTGAGCTCTAAACACAAAGGTTATTTATTATAGTCTAGTCAAATCAGCTCACAAATTGAGGGGTAAGCAATCATTCGAAAAGAGCTGAAAATTGATACATATTTTGGAAATACTACAATAACCACTGTGAAGACGTGGGATCAATAGGAATTAATCTTCAATTTTTTTTTAATTGAAGGTCAAAGTTATCAAGTGGGTTTTTTGCACTTTCAGCCAAACTTTTTTGTAAATTTTACCAAAAAGTATGTAAGCAGATATTGTAGCTCATGCAAATATGTAAAAAAAAACTTATATATATTTTCCATTTCCATTTCTGAGATATATGAAATTTCATACACATCAAACAAAAGGGTATAAAGTTTTTGCTTCACGTATGAATAACATCATTCACTATGTGAAGCAGGCAAACAGGTACAATATTCTCAGTCACAGTACACACCTGTCTGAGGAACGGTTTGTGCAGGTTGAAGGGCTGCGCGTACTGGTGCGACACGTCCTCGGCCGCGCCGCCCCACGCGCGCAGACCCACCGAGCTCCGGGACTACCACACACAATTCATAATTATAGGGATGTTGACTAATTTTAAGATTCAATTTAATTTTATAGATAGGACCTTAATATTCACGAAAAAATATTATAAAAATAATAATCTTCAATTTAAAAACAAAAATTGATAAATAAAAATCATCAGTTTTTATACGGAAGAATATAAACGCGTATAAACAAAATTTTGATATTAATAATCGCCATACGAAAAGAATGCATCAATTGGTTACGCCTTCGTTCCGCCTAAGTAAAGTGCTGCGATCTTTCATAGGGCTTGGTATACATTTCTATAATAAAATCCCAAAATTAATACGTGACTTGCCAATAGAAACTTTCAAAAAACGTGTAAAGACACAATTGTTAGGCAAGGGATATTATAGTGTAGACGAGTATTTAAATGACAAAGACGCATGGAAATGACCAGCTCTGCAACCAGTTCCGCTCAGAATAGTAAATACTTTTGTATTATTATCTTTTTTTTTGTAATATTTTTTTAAAAGATGTGCTGAGGAGTTTCTTTAGGCTTTTCTTCTCCTCCACGACAAAGCACCTTCCGAAAAGCCAAAAAATGACGTGCATAAGTGTATCAGTGATACCTATATGAATAAAATATTTTGACTTTGACTTTGATTATCAAATTTCCCACCAAAAACGTCACGTGACGTCACAATCCGTTATTCAATACTATCTGTCTGCTGAAGTTAGTTGAATTTGCATATAAAATACTTTCAATGACGTCATAAGCTCAAAATGGCGTTTGAGGTCACGTGACATTGTCTATACTCCACGAATACACAATACATACACTGTTATTGTTGTTGTTGGGCGCGGCGCGGAAGGCGACGTGCGCGAGCGCGCGTGGCGACGCGTACAGCTTGGCGGCGGCGGCCGGCCGGAACGAGGACGCGGGCGCGCCCGGCGGCGGGGGCGGAGCCACTGCGGGCGGGGGCGTGCGAAGAGGCGCTGTGGGTGTAGATTATTTGTTTTTTTTTTATTTATCATTTAACAAAAGCCACATAAAATTATCATAGAATAACAACAAAATACTCTTTATTGTGCACATACTCGTACTATGGAACATCGAACAACATTAAAAATAACACTGAGGTTTATGTTATTATGCTGTATGTTTACATCAGTTTTTTTTTATAGCCTGAAGGGCAGATGAAAAAGCATACGGGCCACCTGATGATAAGTGGTTACCGTTGCCTATGGACATGAGCAATACCAGAGGAATCGCCAATGCAACGCCGGCCCTGAAGGAGAACTCTTTTCACACCTTTTTGAAGAACTCCATGTCATAGCGCATGTCATAGCCCATGTCATAGTTTATTTAATAACTCACAATAATAACTCAATAAGAGCTTGCCGTCTTTAAGTTATTTTTGAACTGGAAATTCTGTGTCGTAGTGGGCATTCTGGTTTTCGTGGGCGATGATAGCCATTTACCGTCAGCCGGCTATTTCCATGAAAAAGAACTGTAAACAAGGTGTTACCATGCACATCCTCAGTGGATCTGGTCCTGGGCGGGCGCGCCGTGTGCTCGGCAGCCAAGTCGGGCGTCGAGTGGAAGTCGCGACGTAGCGAGCTCGTGGTACCCGGCACTCCCCAACCCTGGAAATATTAAATTGGGATGTTGACTCATTTTAGGATTCAATTTTATTTCATACATAGAACCTTCATAATCACGAAAAAATATTATAAAAATAATAATCTTCAATTTAAAAACAAAAATAAAAATCAGTTCAGTTGAAATCATTAAGATAGAGTTGTCACATTCTAGGTACAGTTACGTCGAAAGACACTCTGAGAGTCAAAGCCATTGAATAAATTTTATTGACTGACTGACTTCGAGCTATAAAACGAGAACATAAAATATAAAATCAAATGTGGTTTTTAATAAGAAAAATCGTAATCTACCTTGTTTCTGCAGCGTTTCATCTCAGCGACAGACGCGTACACCCGCTGCGAGCGAGGGGGGGAGTAGGGGGGAGACAGCGCCCCCCCTTGGAACGCCGAGCGGGTCATCATACCCGCAGCCCCGCTGAAACAACCAACAGTGCAGCTTAATTTAATGGGTAATTCAAACAAGAACATCTTATCACATGTTCATAATTCGACGGCTTGTTTCGATCGAGTACGACTGAGTGAACGAACACTGACAAGAGTTGTATTAGTGACACTAGTAATATCTTGGATCATTAATCCTAGCTGTTAAATAGAAGTGCTTAAACCGGTTGCCACTGGAGCATAGTTTTTTTTCGTTCTACACATACTCGTAGTTTAGAGCCGCTACAACTGGTATCTCAAGTTACACCGATAATGTACTGCGAATCGATGAGCTAGCACCAAACTTTACAAGAGCTTTGATCGACGCGTCAGTTGACACGCGCACGCTACAGCCAGCGTACCGCACGTAGTTCAAAGCCACTACAACCGGTATCTCAAGTTATATTGGTAACCTAATGGGAATCGGTGGTCTATCAACCATCTTTAGAAGACCTCTGACCAACGCGACGCGTCATTTGACCCGCGCACGCTACAGCTAGCGTACCGCACGTAGGTCAGAGCCGCTGTAACGGTATGTCAAGATAAACTGGTAAAGTACTACGTGTTGGCGAGCTATCAACCAACTTTACAAGATCTCTGAACGACGCGTTAGTTGACTCGCGCAAGCTACAGCCAGCGTACCGCACGTAGGTCAAAACCGCTACAGCCAGTGTCTCAAGTTATATTGGCAAATTAATGGGAGTCGGTGAGCAATCAACCATCTTTAGAAGACCTCTGAACCACGCGTCAGTTGAACCGCGCACGCTACAGCTAGCGTCCCGCACGTAGTTCAGCGCCGCTACAAACGGTATGTCAAGTTATACTGGTTGGTACGTACTGGGAGTCGGTGTCGGTGTCGGTGGCGGCACCAGCTTGCCGCTGGAACAGCTCCTCCAGCTCGGCGGCTGTGATGCGGCCGGACACGGGCCGCGCGCGAATCGACGCCGTGCGCGCTGCTACTGGCGTTCCATCTGGATAATAACGAGTTTTTAGTATTACAAGGTATTTGTCAGTTGTTTCGTTGAAAGTTCGCTTGAGAGTTCTCCATAGTGTTCTCAAAGGTGAAGTCTACCAACCCGCAGTAGGCTATGGCCTGTACGCCTCACAATATGAAAGGAAATCCGAGTCCAGCATTGGGACAGTTATGGGTTGTGACTTTGAGGGGATTTTTACGCCTTTATTCTCTTCCAGGTTTTTTTATGGAAATAGCCGGCAAACGAGCTGACGATCCACCTGATGGTAAGTGGCTGTCGTCGCCCATGGACATCAGTAACACCAAAGGCATCATTGTTGCGTTGTCGGCCAAGAAAGAGAGAAGAAAAAGAAAGAAAGGATAAAGTATAATTGTAAATTCAAATAAACATAAAAAGTAAAAACCCTTTTTAACATGAACTTGAATCTTTTTACGAGTAAAATGTTATCGAAACAGGATTTTTTATATAAAAAAGTGACTAATTGAATTTTACTCATAAACTACGCTATTATTAAAAACGAAACCGGTAATGACGGCACCATCTACCTACATAGTTACGTTGAAATGTATATGTGTATATTTTGCTTGGTAAAAAATTATTAAAAATATTTCTACGAGTTAAAAAAAAGACTTATATTACAATAATCAATTGAACATAAAATAATGAATGTGTTAAAATTTCAGAGGAACAGTCAAATGTATTCCCTAGCCCTTGTTTGTTTGTTTGTATGTGTTCGACAATGACTCACTGTTGCTGCCGTGATGCTGCACGGACTCGGCGGAGGAGGACTTCCCCGCCGCGCTGAGCGGCTCGCAACTCTCTTCCTTCTCACCGCCATTCTCTGCAACATGCATATTGCATGTGTTATGTTATCTCTTTCTCTACTACATACTAAATTGAGTGGGCTATCAAATGTTATTCGGTGTTTTAAATATGTACTTGTCATTTTAATTACTTTGTTTTTGCGTAACAAACCTACATTTTATTTATTTTGGGGAAACCTCATCTTTATCTAGTGGTGAACAAAAGTGGATAGCAGGAATGCATTTGAATGTATTTCAGGATTGAAATACTTCAGTCACTCACGCATTTCACATAATATTTATAAGTTTACCATTAGTTAAATAGCTTAGTTAATGGTTTAATTAATTTTAAATTATTTTATGGATTTTATTCATATTATGTTAATTTATTCATAAGTTAACACCTATTTAGTTTAATAACCTGCAAAACCGCGTTAATACTTGTCCAGCGATCATAATATAATGTGTCCGAAAGACATAATATTATTATGTAATTCTACAACCCATCATCCATTGTTAAGTGGAGACGTCATCATAGTGCGGGCGCACAAATTTATTAAAAAAAGCTTATTCACTCTCTTGAAGACTCCCAAGTCACATTAATAATGTGTTAATAATGTTTGGTTAAACAAATAATTCTTACCAAGGCCAGCGACCATAGACTTGGCGCGCGCTCGGCCCACGCTCAGCGTCGTGCGCGGGTCCCGCCTCGGAGGCGCCGGCGCGGGACTTCGCCCTGCACATCATATTTCACATTACACACTGATGTCTGATACTGATAACAAGTTTGCACTAAGTTAAAACATGTATTGAGGAGTCCATGAAAAATCACATTTCCGAATTCTATTACCATGAAAAAAAAATGTCATTCATAAGTGTATTGAAAAAATACCCACATGATTAAATGAGTTATTAATGAGTTATTAAATGAGGTAGAATCGAATAGGACTTTTGAATCAATGTGTCAAATGTTGTCAAAGTTATGGCTGAACTACCTACTGATAGCTGTATTGATATCGCAACGCAATTTTGAGTGTATATCTGTTATAATAAGTTAGTTTCACCCTGATTGATATTCAATGTTACTCTTCGAATTTCACCTCCCAAGTGATGTAGCTGGGTAAAAGGGATTAAAACTGATGGTGCTGATTTTATGACACTTAGATTCCTGGCGACTATTCCAACCTAAGGGTGAATTATATCTCGCGGGCAATTAATAACTTTTCACGTCCGTATGAGCCTATATGCAGGTGATATGATAAATATGTTAGCGGTGTGTTGCGACTGACCTCCAGCGGCCTTCCGCGGCAGCGTGGCGGCGTAGGGGCGGCCCGAGCCGGACAGCTGGCCCTGGGACTTGCTGCTGGCCACCGAGCACGCGGCGCCCTCGGGGTTGGCTGCCACACACACAGAAAATTATATCGAAATCGGAATATGGCAAAGGGAGATAACCCGCCAGGCAAGGTAGTCTTGCTTGAGGGGACGGCCGAGCTTCGACTGATCTTGTTGGTGCGTTGTATAAATGCTAGAGATCGTCCAAGCTTCGATAGTGTGATTCATGTCGGTTTGACGTCACCGCGAGACGTGTGTTGTGTCGCTACAAGTAAAAGGATCACTGGTCGCCCCCGGCCAGGTGGACTGACGACCTGAAGACAGCGGGAAGCCGCTGGATTCAGAGGGCCCTGGACCCGTCAGAGCGGTGCCAATTAGAAAAGGCCCACGTTTAGCAGTGGGCTTTAAAAGGCTGCTAGATAAATAGATAGATAGATCACCTATCATATTTGAGGAATTCAGAAAATTCACATTGATCCCATTAT
The DNA here is from genome assembly GCA_963932265.1 of Thymelicus lineola. Taxonomy (NCBI): domain Eukaryota; kingdom Metazoa; phylum Arthropoda; class Insecta; order Lepidoptera; family Hesperiidae; genus Thymelicus; species Thymelicus lineola. Next base: position 3,299,957 of record OZ010687.1, on the reverse strand, counting down.
CACTTTGAAAAATATTTAAAGAATCTGAAAGATTACTCTTTCAAACAAAAAAAAAACTTCCAAATCGGTTGATAAATGAAGATTTCTAAGATAACAAATAAAAAAAAATACAATGTAAAAATACAAAATAAAATACAATAGAGAGCCTTTTTTGAAGTCTGTTAACTTAAATTGACATCACAAAATCCCCGTCTGCAGTGTGGAGACAGTGTGACCAGCTGCCACGTACCGTTATTGTTTAACGACACGACGGTCATGGAGACGAGGGCTCCCGAGCTGCGGATCAGCTCCACCACGTGCTCGTGCGACGCGGCCGACACGTCCTCGCCGTTTATCTGGACAAATAATACACTTCTTTATGGATTGTAGTAAAAAAAAACAACTTCAAATGAAGTACATCCTTTCCAATAACAATAAAAAAGAATCATCAAAATCGGTTGGCGTGATATTGAGTTATTCGTCCATTTGTCGCGCACATTCTTAATGCAAATTTTTAATTTTTCCTCGTGTAGGCCACTGTCAGATCTCGCTCAATTTTAAGTGGCAAGCACCAGCTTTCGATTAAAAAAAGGATCATCAAAATCGGTTCACTCAGTCGAAAGTTCTGAGGTAACAAACATAAAAAAAAACAGTCGAATAGAGAACTTCCCCCCTTTTTTAAGTCGTTTAAAAAAACCAGGTAGTTTCTTACTGCTTTTTCTTCGTCGTCCCTCTCAAAGTAGGGCCATGTTGAAGCATTGGTGTAGCTTGCATGAATTTCAAAATGTGTTTGTAAACCAAACCAATTTTGAATAAAAACATCTGATTTGAGCAACACAATCTTCGCTCTAATGACATTATGTCACTACGAACCCCTGACCTTTCCTTTCACAGTAAATCCTTTACCGCAGTGGTCGTACGACTATGGAATTCTCTGCCAGTTACAATCCCACCCTACTGTGTACAGTAAAAAGGATTTTGTTGTTGTTTTTTCATACCTAATACCACAGACATACTAGATATATGTCTGTGCCTAATACCCTTAGAACCATAACAGGCGGACGGTACCGACTTAATTACAGTTATCTATTCTATTCTATCTATTCTATTCTATCAAAGTCATAATGCTCATTATAAGTGTATCTACTATATCCAGATATCTTACTTTATCTAGAGATAACAAAAAAATATTATAATATCGTCGTATACCAACCGCGATAAGAAAGTCTCCCTTGCGAAGCCCCGCGCGGTCGGCGACGCCGCCCTTGTCCACGTCGTCGAGATACTGTAGCGCGGGACAGCGCTCGGAGGGGCGGAGCTCCATGAGCGGCGAGGCGGCCTTCGCCCCCCGGAGCACGAAGCCGAAGCCCCGCCGCGCGCGGTGCAACACCACCGTGCGGGCTTCCATCGCTCCGTATCTGTAAAGAAGTTATCTCCTCGGTTTCATAACGTGAATTAGTATTTTGTCTATAATCATGATAGAAAATATTTCATCTTTATTTATTTAAATAAATTGGATTCGGTGGTTTAAACTTTTTTAAACCTAGAGACTACTACTTCTACATTACTTCTATACTAGTTGTAACAGTATTTTGGCTACACCGTTATCCGAGGGAGCCAAAATACTGTTAAAACTATACAAGTCCTTATATTGATCATTGTTTATGTGTTTATTTATGTGATAAGTGTTAGCCTGTACATGGGGTAACATGGTCACATTGTGACAGAACCCCTTTTAATAAATAAAGAAAAAAAAATTCTTCTACACCAGCACTTTGATTATATTAGATTTGATCTATTTTTTATTGCTTTTTTAAAATTGTTTCCTTAATAATCCTTAGAACGCTACCTTTTACCTGGATTTATGTGATTCAAAAAAAAGGAAAAAAATACCTGTTCACCAAAAACCGTTGCAATATATTGGACACACATATTGACTCAAACCTAACCACGGTATGGGTCAACAGCTGACCAACTAGTTGCTTCGTAAGACACATGAGGCCAGTCCGAGCGATCCGCCGGTACTGTGTTGCTGTTATGATACAAATATCGACAACGTTGTTTCGTCTTGTTTATTGTTTAACAAACAAACTATTGAGTATACAAACAAAGTGATATTTTATTTTGGATGTCTGTTCAATATGTTGGGAGGTTAAGTAAATAAAAAGATTATTATGCACTGTAATAGTAGGTAGGTACATTAAAGATCACACATCCTGACGATGAGGTTGAGGTTATGTATGAGGACATAAGCAGAGCCATACATACCTCTAAAGCACATTTCAATGTTGTAATGGGGGACTTCAACGCGAGACTGGGCACGCAAAGCGGCGCCGAGATGAAAGTGGGTCCCTACGGAATTGGACGACGGAACCACCGAGGACACTTGCTGGCTAACTTCATGGAGAAGGAAGGTCTCTTCATGATGAACTCCTTCTTCAGAAAGAAGCCGCAACGCAAGTGGACTTGGATAAGTCCTGATGGTTCCACGAAAAGCGAGATAGACTTCATTCTGGCAGACAAACGGCATATATTTAATGATGTCTCTGTGATCAGCAGGTTTAAAACCGGAAGTGATCACCGACTTGTAAGAGGCACATTAAATATCGACCTGAAGCTGGAACGGTCACGCCTGATGAAGTCTACGCTTCGCCTAACACCTATCCAAATCCAGGGATCCGAAAACTTTCAACTTGAGCTGCAAAACCGTTTTGCGTGCCTAGAATCGTGCACGTCAGTGGACGAGTATAACACCAGGATGGTAACAACTGTCCACGAGGTAGGGTCGAAGTATTTCAAGACCCACCCTAGTGGTAGATCTCAGGTTCTCTCAGAACAAACTCTAGGTCTTATGAGGGATCGACGAGAACTAGGTGTGCAGTCTCCAACCTCTATGAGGGAATACCGACGGCTCAATGAACAGATCTCCAAGTGCAGGCGACGCGATTTGCGTAAACACAACGCAAATCGTGTAAAAAACACTATTGAGCAAAACCGGGGCTCAAAAGTGTTCGCCAGGGATCTGTCCATTGGGCAAAGTCAGCTTACGAGGTTGAAGACCGAGTCCGGCACCATGGTTTCGTCGAAACCCGAAGTTCTGAGAGAAACTGAGAGATACTACGGACGGTTGTATACCTCCTCTCAAGCTCCACCTCCTCGCGACGAGAGTGACAAACGAGCTAAACTGACCCGACACTACACAGAGGATATCCCGGACGTCAGCCTGTATGAGATTAGAGAGGCTCTCAAACAGCTTAAAAACAACAAGGCACCGGGGGATGACGGAATCACAACCGAGCTTCTAAGAGCTGGAGGGAAACCCCTTCTAGTGGCGCTCCAAAAACTGTTCGATTCCGTCATTAATACTGGAACTACCCCGGAAGCGTGGGGCAGAAGTGTGGTGACGCTGTTCTTCAAGAAGGGCGATAAAACCCTTCTGAAGAACTACAGGCCCATTGCACTTCTGAGCCACGTTTATAAGCTGTTTTCGAGGGTCCTCACAAATCGCATTGCACGCAGGCTTGACGACTTCCAGCCTCCCGAACAAGCAGGATTCCGAAAAGGCTACAGCACCATAGACCATATACACACACTGCGGCAGATTATACAAAAGACCGAGGAGTATAATTTGCCGTTGTGTGTTGCCTATGTGGACTATGAGAAAGCCTTTGATTCTATTGAGACCTGGGCGGTACTAAGTTCTCTCCAGCGGTGCCGGATCGACTACCGGTATATCGAGGTGTTGAAATGTTTGTACTCATCTGCCACCATGTCCGTCAGAGTACACGACGCGGCAACGAACCCCATCCAACTGCAGAGAGGTGTCAGACAAGGGGATGTTATATCCCCAAAACTGTTCACCGCTGCGTTGGAAGACGTGTTCAAGCTGATGGAGTGGAAAAGGCGTGGCATTAACATCAATGGCGAATACATCACACACCTGCGATATGCCGATGATATAGTCATCCTGGCGAGTTCCCTGGAAGAACTTGGTACAATGCTCGGGGACTTGAACAGCGCCTCACAACGGGTGGGTCTTAAGATGAACATGGACAAGACGAAAATCATGTCGAATGTCCATGTCACACCCGTACCGGTTGTTGTTGACGGTGCTGCTCTCGAAGTTGTAGACGAATACAATTACCTGGGACAGGTGATCCAGATGGGTAAGTCCAACTTTGAGAAAGAAGTCACTCGTAGAATCCAACTCGGATGGGCTGCGTTCGGGAAACTGCGTCATATCTTGTCGTCCAAAACACTACCTCAGTGCCTGAAGTCGAATGTGTTCGAGCAGTGTGTGTTGCCAGTGATGACATACGGATCCGAGACGTGGTGCTTTACTATTGGCTAAATCCACAAGCTCAGGGTAGCGCAGCGGGCTATGGAGAGGGCTATGCTCGGTATTTCTCTAAGTGATCGAATCAGAAATGAGGAGATCCGTAGACGAACAAGGGTAACCGACATAGCTCAAAGGATTAGCCGGCTGAAGTGGCAATGGGCTGGCCACATAGTGCGAAGGACCGATAACCGTTGGGGAAGAAAGGTCCTTGAATGGCGCCCACGTCTCGGAAAAAGGAGCATAGGACGCCCCCCGACCAGGTGGACTGACGACCTGAAGAAGACAGCGGGTATCCGCTGGATACAGAAGGCTCAGGACCGGTCAGAGTGGCGCAAGTTAGGGGAGGCCTATGTCCAGCAGTGGACCTCCAAAGGCTGATGGATGGATGGATGGATGGACATTAAAGATTGTATTTAATCGATTGCCAGTAAGTATTTCTTCCAATTTGCGGAGGATTAAAGTAAAACTTTGTAACTTTTAGCTACGTAATATGTAATCTATGATATAACGTCAACAATCAAGACTGAAGACTGACCTAACAAGCCTTCTGATTCTTATATTACCTTTAAACGTAAGACGTCATGATTTAACATTTAAAGGTAGAACTTTAATATTTAACATTACAGAATTTTCTTATCATGCCCTACAAGTGCATACCTAACACTTTTGCTGACTGTACTTAACACCAAATGTAATGTAATGTGAATGTAATGTAATGTGTACCAAACGTAATGTGTGTGTTGTATGTAATGGTTGGTTGCCAGTCGTCAATACTAACGATTTCTTTATCCTGGGAGCGGTGGCGCTGTACGTCTTGCTGAGCGCCATCTCGCGGCGGCCCGTCACGCGCGAGTGGTGGATGGGACCCGATGATAGCACCTGCACATACATAACCATGCATTTTATAATAGATACATAGCTCCGTCAGAACATTTCATAAAAATGTAATTAGTGGTAATGCAAATAATAATAATATTTATTCATCACTTACATTCAACATGTTTTATAAACAGAACGTTTCGTACACACATGGTTAGAAACCAATCAGATTCTGTGTAGTCTTTCAAACTATTTTAAAAAATACAAAAAACATTGGCTCCAATGCTCCAATCCATTTTCGCTACAGTGCCAGTGTAAACAAAATTACTCTCCATTTTTTAGAGACGACATATTTGGTACTTAGGCACTTTTTATTGAAATATTAATTTAAATTAGTCAAAAAAAATATTTTGGCATTAAATGATGTCTTGAAATTATTTTCATTTTGTGTCAACCTTGTTTTTAAAATACAAAATTACTATAAGGTCTTGTACACAGGTACAGACGATCGTCTGTATAGGCTAATGTGGGCTAAAGGTCTGGTCAAACCAACGTACCTGATGAACATGTTGCGCGTTCTGTCGCAACCGCACCTCCTGCACGCAGTGCGCGGGGAACAGCCCCGTGGCGCCCGAGCCGCGAACCGTGCCCTCCAGGAGACCGTCGTCCGTCGAACTGCTCACTACAGGGCACATTGCGATAGTTTTAGTATTCAAACACCGAAGGCCGACCAAGAAAGAGAGAAGAAAAATAAAGAAAGAACTGGCTCTCCAGCCAAATTGGAAATTTTTCGTTTAATTTAGACCTCCTTACACCAATGTTTGGTTAATAACCGAATGAACGAAAATTCGTTATTGTGTTATGATAATCGATATTCTCAAGATGACTAGATGACTTGTAAATCACATAAGCGGTGACCATGGCCAGTGTTTTGTCTTTTAGAGTGAGATGTTGTATATTAGTACTCCGGTTTGGACGTCGTGAGTTAGTACGCTTTGCGTCTACTTACTATGGAATCAAGTATTGAATTTATTCTGGGATAATTACACAACGATCTAAATAATTACCATCAATAAACTCAAGTAATAAATAGGTCAAATAAATAAGTCAACAGCTAATTTTTTTAGTCCTTTTTATAATTCATATTTTAAGTTATGTCTTAACAATCTTTAATTTTTTCTATAGGTACACATCACACCGTTACGAAGCTAAAACATGAAGAATGAGAAATTCAGCATCACCAACAAAATAGACATTATTTTTAGTACATGTCGATAGTATGAAAAATGTATTATCGTGAGTACCTTCGACAATGTCCCCCTGCGCAAGCCGCACGTGTCCGGGCGCGGTGGGCTCGTACGGCTGCAGGCACACGGCCGTGGCGCCGTGCGAGCTGGTCGTGGTGTCGGACGCCGTGCCCACGCCACTCGAGTCCGAGATGATGTCGCTAGCGTCGCCCGCGCTCTTATCTGTCGACACGCGGCGGGAAACGTCAGCGGACGGTACCGCCGTTTAGTGTCGTGTGGGTAGGTTTATAATGACGGTTTATAGGACTACCGTCTTTTTGTATTTTTTTATGAAATTTCTGTTTATACGTAAATTTTATTTTCTTATAATCGCCGTTATTTAAAATTATTTTTGCTTGTTTCAGGTAGTAACAATAAAAGGGTAAGATTGACAAAACATTTTCATGAAGATCATACGTGAATTAAAGATAAATATGATAATTTAGGACAGACAACGTATTCCATATTCAATAATATATGCAAGATTAAATATTAACATTAAAGGTAAACTAAACAGAGGAGGGGGCATCCTAAGACACACGGCTCGTAAAGAATGAAGCGAAGAAGCGGATCGTGAAAACATCTATATTATTAACAAACCGTACATAGAACATGCAACGATGGGCTCGGTGGGTGACAAGTGCATGGTGATGGTTGTCTGTCACGGCGGCAGTGTCGCGGCTCGCGGGTGCTACGTACAAGACAACTCGAATCGAACCGAGGAAAATAGTATACGAGTATCAATGTGTAATTTAACTAAGGAAATTCGACAACGTCAAAATTTTGGCGAGTCATATTGATACATTTTGAAGTTTTCGAATTTCGTTGTCGCTTGCAAAATGTTGCTGCTTGGTCAAAACTCTCTGTGCTTTCGGTGTAGCTTTTGGATAAGAGCTTGGAGCTACTTCAACATGTATCTTTTTATCAGAATTCAAGTGGATTTCGAAACTACCCTCAAACATCAATTCGATTCGATTCATCGCGTGCGTAGCGAACTAGTTCCAAGTTACCTGTTGCATTACCTGTGAGGATGCTGGCGTCGTCCTCGTGGCTGGGGTGGCTGGCGTCGCTGATGCTGGACGAGGCGGAGGAGAAGGGGCGCTCCATGCACGGGGAGGTCCCGGGGGGTCGCCGCAGCAGCGCGTCGAACTCGGCGGGGATCCGGGTGGAAGAGGCCAGCGAGGACCGGTCCCCCGGCCACCAACCCCCCACTCCCCCCCACGCCGCCGAACGCCTCTTCGGATTGTACCGAGGCGGCCCGCGGAACGGCACTGCAATCGTTTCGTTACCCAACCAAACTAATAAAATAATCGTGCGCGAAAACAATTGTTGGTCAAAAAAACAAAGAAGTAAACTGTCGTTTACGAACACAAACTAATAAATAAATAAATAATCGTGCTTCAACACAAACGAATGCTACAACTGATAACAATACAATATTAACGATATACAAAATAATACTCCCGAATATAATTCATAAATACATAATGTTACTTAGATTAATTACATTTAATTAATACCTGTTTTCTACTCATAAGTGTAATTTGTGCAAGTCCGGGGTGTCTTTTGTGTTTCGTGTAGCATGGTATATATTACTGTGTGTGTATTGTTCAATATACAACCATCACCATTATGAGAAGCAATGGAATAGAAACAGCTCGATATTATAATAGGTGTATAGATAGAGATGAATGGCATGCATCACGCCTAGGGTACAAAACTAAAGCCTGGTTATAACTAAGTTATAACCTTTATAACTAAGTTATTGACACGATATCAAGTTTACCTTTACGCTAAAGCATTAAATCGCTGTAACATGTAAAAATACATACTCATATACATTACAACATTATAATATTTGTGTAGATATATTTAAGTAGTACTTAAACTTAAAATTCCTGATAATTATCTAGAATATTCTATTAATATATATTTACATAAATCAATAAATAACTACAAACTTTTCATCACTGACTTTGTTGACTGTGAAATGATAGTTTTCAATTCATTCAAATTGTAGTTGAAGAAATTGAATTCGAAACTATAATTTTACAATCGGTAACAGCCTAGGAGGGCACTAAACGCTAAACCTATAGATTATAAAGCTGCAGCCAAAGCCATGCAATTACAAAACGCGGGGAGCTTCGACTCACCGACTTCCTCAGTCTTGTAATTCTTTATCACCTCTGCCAGCTCCAAGTTGCCAGCTATCACGGCCACCTGACGACATATGAACAGTCACTACTGAAATTACTTTTAAGACATTTATAATTATGTTTGTACAGGTGAGATGATTCATAGTGATACCAAACATGTAAATATTCCACGTTATTTCTTTTTTATTGGATGCAAGGTTATTGCTGATATCAAAATGCTTCTTCATCACTGCAACCTATAACATTTTTGTAAAAATGCCAACTGAATTGCTTATAGTACTTTACCCTAACTAGGTACTTTTTATACGCTGTGGCCAAAATATCTGTATCAAAACTAGCAATCGAAAAAATTACTAAAAAAATTATCTTTATACAGTTATACATTTTTTAGTAATTGCGACAAGTGCTTACACGCAACCTCTGCGTTATCACCTATTTGGAGAAATTCCATAGTCTATCTTGACTTCAACCTATTAATGACCCACTACTGAGCACGGATCTCCTTTTAAGGAGGCCTAGAGTATGCTCTCCACCACGCTGCTCCAGTGCGGATAAGTAATCCTCAAGTCCGTTATGTTGTCTAGCAACTGTCATAAAGTAACATTATAGTATTATTCCTTAACCAATAAATAAAAATTGATTGAAGCCAAAAAATGACGCGCATAAGTGTATCAGTGATACCTATATGAATAAAATATTTTGACTTTGACTTTGATTGAAAATGGCCATAAAACAACACAAAGTCCAGACCTGATAAGGCGTCTGGTTAGCGAAGTTAAGCGACTCCTTATCACAGCCCCTGAAGAGTAGCTGTCGCGCGCACGAGTCCTGCGCATTGACGGCGCACACATGCAGGGGCGTGTTGCCTGACGCGTTGCGCCCGTTCATGTCCGCGCCGTAGAACAACAGGTGGTCTAAATGTTGGACTAGGCCGTTGCGACAGGCCTGGAGTGGAATTAATTATTTATTTATTACACTTCATTACACACCAAATTTACAAATTAAAAGCTTTACAATATTAATATGATTTATCTTATAGCTAAACAGCGATTTCTTCCAGATAACTTTTTGGAAGATGATAGTTATTTGTTTCATTAATTTAAATTTCTACCTGTTACCTGCGACTTTGTACGCCAGGTAGTAGTTAGAGTATTTTTACCATATAGAGGATGAATTTCCAAAAATCCGTCTATAGTATTCGCTTTTATATCTAATGCAATTTAGCAATGTCTTCGATAAGATAATATAATACAACGTGTCCACAGTGTCTCACAGAGTGCCACAGAACTTTGCGAGGTCTTTTCGAATATTATTTTTTATAACAACTGTAAATTAAATCTAAGTAATGTCTTATTACACTAATGATACTTGTTCGTATTAAACATTTCGGCTGTTCGAAAGTTGATAATTTGAAGTCACCAAAGTCTACCGTTTACGGTGAACCATGATGAGCATTAAATTAAAGGACACTTCACTTGTTAAAGGTGACACAAAAAAGCTCCCATATATTATTAAAAATGTAAAAACAAAGGCCATACCTGATGAACCTCAAGCCATCCCTGCAGATCAGTCGCTCCTATTGTAGCATGATCATGCAGTAACGTTTCACATAACAGTGGATCGGTTTTATTAGTCACAGACAGGTAAAGCGGCGTCAATCCTTTCCCATCCTTGTAGTTTGGTGAAGCACCAAGTTCTAGAAGCGTCTTGACGGCCTCTAAGGAGTTCTTCTCGACGGCTCTGTGCATGGCAGTGCTGCCGTCCTTCGTTCGGAAGTCGAGCAGTGCGCCACCATTCACGAGAGCTATCAGCACTTTGCCCGGTGATTTGAGACCAGCTGCGACTGTTAGAGGTGTTTCTGGAAAAAACGTTGGTATTTTATCGTTACAGAATTCATGACTATTTCTGTCAAATGGACGACGAATAATTTTTAATTGGTGATGATGTGATTTCATGGCATGATTAAGACTTTGGATACGTCCATAATCAACTGATTATGGACGTATCCAAAGCAACTGCGCATCATCATGTAAATATCTATTCATAAAATATTGTCAATTCCTGATTCAGAATTGTGTTTTTAATCGTCGAAACGGTTCTTAGTTTCAGTGTCAGGTCGACAGGTATACTTTTAATACAATGAATGCAGTTAACGGAGTGTAGTCGATCTGTTTAAAACAAAGGTTTAAAATGGCCACTGCCAACCAGGAACATTTGTTACTAACTTCAAATAGAACTGTAGTTCTATCCGACTGGACACAAATTTATCGCCACTCCTGACGACTGAGTTAAAAAGCCTCATTTGTAACAGTATCTGGTCCTAGCATCTATATAATTGAACGAAATTAAAGGTTGCTTAAAGCACTTTATTTCAGTAGCATTTTTGCTAAACCTTGTCAGGACCACATTTTGTATATAGTGATCCTAACTGAATTCCTACAAAGGAACAAAAAGATCTGTGGCTTCTATTAAATAGAATTATATTCTTGACTTAGTTATGATTCATACGCGGAGACGTAATACACGTTTTTCACTCAAAAATATCTTTTATAATTCCATTGAAATTAATAAAGCAAACAAATGTGAAACAATTATTATCGTATTTCATCATTTCTTCATTGTATAATATAACATATGGCATGAAAATAGCTTAAGAAAATTATCCATGCATATGAAAAGGAAATTAGTCTCAGTCGGTTTCAAGGCCACAACGACATATATCACAGATTATGCATGGACCGATTGATACGGTTTTCATACAATAGAATTCTAAGCGCCGCTTGTCGCACCTCCAAGCATGCAAGGCATTTTAAACAGTAGAACCAGAAGCTTACGGCATATATTGGCGTGAATTATGTAATTCCACGGACAGGTAACATTTCACTAAGTAAACGTGGAACAATGGATATACAATCTATACCTAAACAATAATGAGATTTATTCAGGGCGTCTGTACCAGAGACCTTACACTCTCGTATTTAACAATGTGAGTGATAGAAGAAGAGAAATGCACTGATCACAATACAGCCAGATCTTTCTACAACTGAAGACTAAGACTAAGCATATTGGCTAACCATTGTATTGAACACTACTTTTATTATAAGAATATTAGGAACTAGACTGCTTAAGAATCTTTAGGCAAGTGCTGTTCGCCATCAAACAGTTGATGCTCAAACATAGGGTCGTATGGCTTCAACCCATTAATAGCCCAGTACTGGGCACGGGTCTCTCCTCTTAAGGAGGCCTAGAGCATACTCCACCACGCTGCTCCAGTGCGGATTGGTGGAGGGGTTAGTGGCCAACCCAGTGTCGGAAGTTTTCAAACCACCCGAGGGCCTCCAACATGGCTTAACGACTGTTATCTTATGATAACAACCGGGACCAACGGCTTTACATGCCCTCCGAAGCACGGAAACGCTCAAGAATTTTTTGCCACTAGCGGTCAGCCATCCAACTGCTAGGGTCGTATAATTCCATTGAAACATCCAGCGCCATAGTGTGTTAACAATTGAATCTCAGGGGTTCTTCTCTTTACATACGTAATTATCAGGATTTAAAACGAGGCTGATATCAATGCCTACTTTTCGGCTGGTATTTGCATTGCTGATTCAAAATTCAAACTCATTCAAATCACTGTCGATTGTACCATGTAGTGCCAGCAAAAGTCTTCCCCCCTGTAGTATCCGCTGGTATGATCTAGAAATTTTCAAGGTTATGTTTTAGTAGTCACAGTTACAATTTAGTTACTTAGTACTTACCTCCTGTTTCCTGACAGTGAAAGTTGGGGTCGAGTCCCTTAGCGCACGCCTTGGTGATCTTGTCTATCTGTCCATGGGTGACGTGCTCCATGAACCGGCGCAGGTTGGCGCGCGAGTGCAGCGTCTTCAACGTCTTCTCGTCCAGTTTCAACATCTTGTATACTCTCCGTTTGTATTTCAACTGCAAACATAGTTTTGGGTTTGTTAGTTACTGAGTTAGCTGTTTAATTTTAATGACTTATTCGACGTGAAAATTCATTCACATTGTTTTAGGCTAAAGTTGTTGACGACCCGTGTGGCGCAATGGTTACCATGCCGGATCGCCGCGCCAAGGGTCCTGGGTTCCATTCCCAGCGAGGCGGAAATTTGAATGATGAGTTTGAATTTCTGTTCTTGGTCTGGGTGTTAATGTCCTTGTCTTGTGTGTTGTCCATGGCACCAACGACACAGGGAATCTTAGTGTGGGGCTATGAGTGTGAAGCGTTATTTATTTATTTATTTATTTATTTGTTCTGTTTCTACTGTTCTTGGCAACTTAAATTCTCAATAGTCTGTGCCCGAGTTTGAATTAATATTTGCTCAGTGTGGCTAGTTATTATTATTGGTGTTTGTCTTTAGAACTATTCTTGTCTCCTCAATTTAGTTTTCTTTGTTAAAGCCTTTGTTACTTCATTGATTTTAAATCACTGAATATTACTTAGTTAAATTTTAATTATTTCTTCCAGTCCGCCGAGACAATTCAGTATTCATTGTCTGACATTTTGCCAGTCGAATGATTTACCTTCGTAATATTTTATGAATATCGACTTTATGTAGGTGTATGTCGCTAGGCGTTGTTCTGGCGAAATATTGAACTAGTTGTATTATATAAATTGACTTGGGCAACAAACAAAAGCTGTTTAAAGCTAAAACAACATTGGGATATTACGATCCAATAACAAATTTCTTCTTATTACTACAATCAGATACTGTGTGACATAAAATTATAACTTCATTACGCATATCTGTCTTGTGCTTTGTATCATATATTATCACGATATTATATATTCATTTATTTTATCAAATTTTTCTTATTCAATCTTCTGATCGTAAGTAGACAAGTAGTTCCTAAACATCCACACATAGTTCTTCAATGCTAATCGGACTAGTTATAACAAAAACTTCACAAGTTCACTTGTGTATTAAAGTATAATCTAAAATTTTAACAAAAAAAAACATACTTCAAATGAAGCACATCCTTTCCAATAACAATAAAAAAGAATCATCGAAATCGGTTGGCGTGATACTGAGTTATTCGTCCATTTGTCGCGCACATACTTAATGAAAAAATACTTTTATGGTTTTCGTTTTCTCATGGATGCCATTGTCGGATCTCGCTCAAATTTAATTGGGACTACATGACAAGCACTAGCTTTCGATAAAAAAAAGAATCATCAAAATCTGTTCACCCAATCGAAAGTTCTTACGTAACAAAAAAACAGTCGAATTGAGAACCTCCTTTTTTGAAATTGGTTAAAAAGTAACGTAAATAATTAGAACTTACCTCAAGATATCCAACTGGCCCGTTGAAGGGGTAGTCGCCGAGTCGCCGTTCCTCATCCAGAAACTTGCCGGCCTTGCCGTTGACCGGCGGGCAGAACAGCCCATAGTTGAAGCTCTCTTTCAGCTCCTGAAAACAAACAGGTTTCACTTTAAATACTTGCAAATTCAAAAGGATATCGTATTAATGGGTACAGTTACTGTTGATTGGGTATTGCATGCCGAAGACCACGTGAATGAACCTTTGTGGTAGAACTACTAAGACCAAATAGTAGGACAACGAGAAAAACCCCCAAAAAACAAAACACATCACTAACGTTCACCTCACAACAAAATTTGATAAAAACAATATTTTTAAATACATTTTTTTTTCATTTATTATTGCTCAAAAATCAATAGTCTAATGCTACAGTTGTATTTGTATGTTACAGTTCTGGTTGTATTAGCAGGTGGTCTTATTGCTGATATAACAGTATGATATTTTCAAGATTAAGTCTAGGCAGGATAGACTATGTTTAATGTGGAATATAACAAAGTGTTTAAGGGGAATATAAAATTTTATAACACCTAAATATAATAAGTACATAATTGGTTTCTGGAACGTACGCCTGTCTAGTGTGTCAAGATGCCGTCTAACTTGGAAACTCCGTGGCGCCAGCATGAACTTTTCTAATTTCAGCGACTTCGATAAATTATTATTTCGTAGGATTCCGGACTCATCAAATTAACTTTCAATTCGTTATTTACCTTAAGTTTAATGAACGAGTGCCTATTATACGTATACCTACTATGTAAGCTAATTATCAGTATCAATGATAACTAGCTATCACATTATATTTGTTCTACATAAAATCGGTAAGTGTGAATTTTATGTTCTGTACAGCTTCTGATTATGTTCTGTATTCTTTTGTAGAAGTTATTTATCACTTGCCTCGGTGAAGGAACCTACACACCGGAGAGTTCTCCATAATGTTCTCAAAGGTGTGTGAAGTCTACCAATCCGCACTTGGCCAGCGTGGTAGACTATGGCCTGTACCCTTGATATGTTGATTCATTTCACCTATAACTTACCTAGTTGGAATTATAAAAAAACGTCCACATTTGTCTGAGTTTTGCTAATTTACTACAATATATAAAAACTATATAATGTTAAGCCTTTATTTATAAACCGATTTCTAATAAATATAATAAATAACTATTATTATGAGTGAATTGTTTAATTTTAACCTTTTAATAACTTTTTTGGTTTGATTAAAATTTCACTTTTAATTATTTTAAGTTAAGTTTTAACTGTATAAAATTCATATAAAACTACATCATGAAAAATTCAAGAAAAATTACGGCCCCGCCAGGATTTGGTGGGCTAAACAGTTTCTTGCTATATTCATTCCACCTCGTAAGCCACTTAGCTACAGCCTGTAGCTAAGTGGCTTACCTGTAGCCTACAAGTGATCTTGGTAAGTTAACTAAAAACCTGGCAAGTGCATGTTAGACCACGCGCAATGTAGGGTTTCGAAGTAGTAAGTTTATCATCTAACTTATTAACTACTAACGGTAACATAGATGTGATAGTTTTCCTTGTAAATTCATCCTATACCTAACCTATTTTTAAGATTTTTTTCACTAGTCCAACTCCATCCGTTTAGCCGGCAAGGGGGGACACTTGACTCTAACCAAAATTAGCACATTAAAGCCAAATATTTCGCAAATGGACCCCTAAATCTAAAAATGGTTTTGAAAGACCCATAATATTTCTGAAAGTCTTTTTCAACGATAACCCACACTATAGGGTACGCGACGAAAAAAAATGAACCCCATGTTACCTGTATTGGAGGTTCCCTGAAAAAAAAACACTTGGAAGCATTATTGCCATCTTTCAAGTGCTGTTACCTCACGACATTGGTAATGATAATAATTAAATTCAATGAATACATTCCGCTAAGCTAAATTAAACATAAATCATCGTCTCCAGGCAACAGTTATTGGTTTACTACAAACGAACTCTACCAGATTGCTATCCGGCATCCGCTACATACGCAATAATTATAATGTAATGTACTACGTATGATGACGATTATGCGTGATTTATAATCAGGGACTCGCTATAAATCGTTTCCCATCAGATACTGTTATTCTATTAAGTACCAATACCATCTCGTACAATGGTTAATTAATAATGATGTTTATGGCCAACTAACTAATCTTTTACAATGAGAGTTTTGAGGTTTAAATCTTTTCGTGCAATCGGTGCTAATTAACAATACCGGCGACCAGGACTAAATAAATAAGGAGGTAAAAATTAAAATAAAATTATAGTGCAGCGCAATAAATCATTGTCAGATTCTTAATTATAACCGTAATACCTTAACGCAATCCCAACTATTTCTGCGAAGGGATATTAATGCCTCGTATTTTAATGGCAAAATAAGAGTCTATCTCAGTTGGGTTTCCATGGCTTTCGTATAAATATGCCGTTTGATTTATGGATGTATCCTGTATTCCTTTTATGCGAAGTGGCATGCAGGACTTTTTTTACTTTAACACTTAGATGGTGAGGGTTAGCCGATATTGGAAGTATTCGCAAAATACTTACTTATTTTTTAAAGCGTAATTTTATTTGATATGGGATTTGAATTTTTTAATGCTACTTACAAAACAATTAATGATTAATAAATAGGCACGTCTAAAATATTCCTAAATTTATGGAATAAGTAGATAACGAAACACACACGATGTGTTCTCTATAAAGAACCTTCTAATATTATAAATGTGATTTGTATCGTTGTAACTCTTTCACACAAAAACTACTGAATGGATTTGAATGGAATGGATGGAAACAAAGGCGCGGGTAAAGCGCTAATCTATACTATTTGAAAATACTATTTGAAAATTCTTTTTGTGTTAGATAGTTCATTTATTGAGGAAGCCTTTAGGCTTTATAAAATCACGCTGCGACCAATAGGAGCGAAGCATCAATGGAAAATGTTGCAAAAAAGATCCTTTTTGAGAGCTTCCGATGTGTGCGATGCGTAAACGGTTGAAGTTATGCAAAAATCATGTATGATGGAATTGTTCCTGAGAGGGAGAGGAAGAGAATAGGGGGAAGGGGAGGGAGAGGGAGGGAAAGGGATAGGGAATTTAATGGCCACTGATTTATTAAACCTACAAAAACTATAAAAGTTAAAATTAACAACAAAGTTACTGATTAAGTAAGTCATTGATTGTTAGGCGATACGAAGTTCGCCGGTTCAGTTAATTATGAAATATGGAGGCATGGAGGTTCAACGAAGCAACATTTCCCGTGGCCTGGCAAAGCTGGCAATTGATGGTGGGGTGAGCGTCTTGGCACAACACTTGCGACACGTCCATGTTTGCGTCATGTACCTTATTGGAGCGAAATACATTTGTCATTTACAAATGAAGAGATTTAAGTACCTCACATGTCGTGAGGTACTTAAATCTCTTCATTTGCAATGATTGGTCGATAACGCATTGGCTATGACTAGTTTACCTCAGGTAATTTAAGATGACTTCTGACACCATCAATTCGCTCAAATAACATAAGTCAATCATAAGCTTGGTATATGTAATGTTTATGTACCTATGTGTAGAAAGATTATTCATGATTAATCAGCTTCTATGTCACTGGATTCCCCGGATAATTATCTCTTCGAAATCGCTGTTTTAATGATAAATATAGTTAGTATAGTACCTTCGATAGTTAGTATAGTATAAGTACTTAAATTGTTAAACTGTTATTTGTTAACTAAAATGAACATCAAAAACTATGTTTATGTGCCACACATCTAGTCTATTATACATATACGTAGTAAACGGATACCTCTTGGGAGAGTTCAGTTGCCTATATTATTATTACAGGTTTACGCGCAGTTTAGGCAGCTGACGAACATTTAAATTGTACCACTTACTATAAAAATGTATTACCCAACACCATGTAGATGTAAACATATTCTTGAATAAATGAATTTGAATTCGAATTCGACCCCTAATATTAAATTCTGATTGTGGACCACAAGTGTCTGAAAGATGCCGTACCGATATTAGAATTATCTCCTGGGTGAAAGCAGATATCCTACAACCTCGACGCGACGTAGGATGTAGCAGATATGTAATCAGAATGTTCTTAGCAAATTGATGTATTCGGTCCGTAAATATTTATTAACTGAATATTTATTACCAGTTAAGCACGAGCACCGTTAAAAACTCATAAAACTTACCGCTTGTTTAACAACAGTACAGTAATTAACTGTTTCGTTTAAAATACAAAACGGTTTTTACAAAAATATTGATAACTAACTTTTGCCCGCGGTTTCGCCCGCAGTAGAGTGGTTTCGAAACGAAATTTTTAATTAGTTAATTTAGATTTATACGCCGTGGCTTCGCTCGATTTTTAAAAAATCCCACGGTAACCCTGATCTTTTATCCAGGGTTCCTATCTATCTCCATTCCAAACAGCCAAATCGTTTAAGTAGTTGTGGCGTGATTGAGGAACAAACATCCAAATTCCAAACATCTTGACAAACTTTCACATTTATAATATGTATTAGGGTGAATTTCCCAGGTGCATTTTTGAGACGGCGACGTTGAAAATTAATGTGTGGAGGTAAACTACTTTATATAGGTAGTTTAAGTAGTGATCTACATGATAGTGAAGTATTCAGAGGTATTTAATACATAGATTCTTAATAAAAAAATATCTAAGACCTAAAATCTAATTCCGGTGTACTGTCCAAACTGCGTTTATTTACATATTTTATTAATTTAATTTTTTTTGGTAAATAAATTTCATTGAAAGGAAATGTTTTTTAGAAATACATTAAATAACACAACTAATATATATTTATGGAGTAATTTAAGATTAATAATAATAATAATAATAAATCTTTATTGACATATTTTTAATACAATAAAGTGTATGAAGCCTCTGATCCCCGAGTTAGTTCGAAACTGTGTTTCGGGTATCAGCGTCCTCTCCCAGGTTTTCAATGATTCTATAACAATATGTTCAATAGCCATAAATTATGTATGCAGACGTTAAAAAAAAAAGAGAAAAAAATAATAATAATTAGGTAAATATTTAACAGAAAAAAAGAACATAAATTTGAATAAAAATGTGTGTATGTCGTGTGTGGAGTGTGTGTGTGTGTGTGCGTGTGTGTGTGTGTGTGTGTGTGTGTGTGTGTGTGTGTGCGGTGCGTGCGTGCGTGTGTGTGTGTGTGTGTGGTGTGTGCGTGTGTGTGTGTGTGTATGTAAGTGTTTATAAACATGTTTATCACATCAAATTAACATACTTTCTACATCATCATAATCCATATTGCTGAGCCAGGTAAGGATCACTTTTTTAAATCCATTTTGTGTCATTTTTTTTACTGTTAATGTTTTATTGATTTTGTTGTACAGGCGGGGGGCAACCACTTCATAGTGTCTCCGGGCTAGCTGACTACGGGCACGCGGAACTGGACAACTGTCTACACGCTTATTTGTTTCAGGCAAAAACGGCACTATCTTTGCATGATATCGTTTCAGGACTTGATAAATATACATTTTGCGTACTGAAAGGACGTTTGACTTCTTGTATACTTCAGTGGTGATTAAACAACAGCTCTTAAAACATTTTTAAAAATGTCCTACAAAAAAAAAGCAATACCGGCGGCGCATTTTGTATACTTCATTACTTGTTACTTCATGATTTGGAAGACACCTTACCTACTGGCTCTCCCCGCACCGTTCAGTTGTGCTCTTGCAAACTGCGTGTTAGGATGACCGACTGGCTGCGTCATTTTCCTGCCAAACACGTAAGTACTAACTGCGGTGGCGCAGGAATACAAAATCATCCAATTCCGATGTCATGTATATTAGTAAAAGTACAAAGCAGATTATCTAGAAATTTTATGGAGGGTTCCATTAACGGTTTTCAGCTACAATTGTGATATAAAAGTTAACCTGTGACTAAAAGTTTTCTTTAAAATTCAAGTTTTGTCTCTGATTCTAAGTCCGGTGGCGCAATCTCGGTGGCTCCGGTGGCAAATCCACAACCTCGGATTAGGCCAATAGTAAAGCACCACGTCTCGGATTCGTATGTGATCACCGGCAACACACACTGCTCGAACACCTTAAACTTCAGGCACTGAGGTAGTGTTTTGGACGACAATATATGACCGAGTTTCCCGAACGCAGCTAATCCGAGTTGGATTCTACAAGTGACTTCTTTTTCGAAGTTGGACTTACCCATCTGGATCACTTGTCCCAGGTTATTGTATTCGTCTAGAACTTCGAGAGCAACGCCGTCAACAACAACCGATACGGGTGTGACATGGACATTCGACATGATTTAAGACCCACCCGTTGTGAAGCGCTGTTCAAGTTCCCCGAGCATTGTTCCAAGTTCTTCCAGGGATCCCGCCAGGATGACTATATCATCGGCATATCGTAGGTGTGTGATGTATTCGCCATTGATGTTAATGCCATGTTGTTTCCACTCCATCAGCTTGAACACGTCTACCAACACAGCGGTGAACAGTTTTGGGGATATGACATCCTTGTCTGACACTTCTCTGCAGTTGGATGGGGTTCGTTGCTGTGTCGTGACTCTGACGGACATGATGGCGGATGAGTACAAACACTTCAACACCTCGAAATACCGGTAGTCGATCCGCCACCGCTGGAGAGAATCTGGTACCACCCAGATCTCGATAGAATCAAAGGCCTTCTCACAGTCCACATTGGCTATACATAACGGCAAGTTATAGTCCTCGGTCTTTTGTATAATCTGCCGCAATGTGTGTATATGGTCTATGGTGCTGTAGCCTTTTCGTAATCCTGCTTGTTCGGGAGGCTGGAAGTCGTCAAGCCTGCGAGCAATGCGATTTGTGAGGACCCTCGAAAACAGCTTATAAACGTGGCTCAGAAGTGCAATGGGCCTGTCTAATTACCGCTAAAAGGAGTCCGTTCAACTAGACTCCTCCTCCTATTCTTCAAAATGTACATAATATCTTTAAAGTATTAAATGATCCTGCCTTTATGATTTCTCATGGGCATAAATCAATTTCGGTGGATCAAATTCTAATTCCAGTAGTCCTAATTTCGGTGGCATTTGATAGTGTAATTTGATAATATCTCCGGAACAAATAAAGTTTTTTTCAATCTCTACTATATTACTAATTATCACTACTATTTACATATTATTTATGCCAAATAAAGTGTATTAGAAATATCAAGTTTAAAGGAGAATGCCCATAGCCAGTACTCTTAAAAAAATAATTGTGTCAGAATGATTTTTGGACAAAAATTTTAATTAAAATATTTCAAGTATTTTACCCTATTTCCTGAAAAATCCTTATTAGGAATAATTTTCTGAAATTAATAAGTAACTTTACTTCCGTTTTACAAAAGAAAACCATTGGGCCATTTATGTTTGGATAAGGGCCAATCAGGAATCTTTTAAGATCCTTCGGGCCAATAGGTTGCATTGATTCGATTATAATTATGATACAACAGTTATAGTATATTATATCCATGACAACAAACTAGATGACGTAAGGGGACTGTCAAATGAATTAGAAAATTATTATAATCAGCCAGGAGTAAAAGTGTTCTGTGATTATAATACATTACAAACTATATGGTGATTGGGGACTGTCAAATGAATTTGATACTTAAAAGATCGACATTACATACGCAATGGACTTTAATACGCCTTCATAGAGTCCATATTACTGTGAGTTTACTATAACCTAAATACAAATTAATTTTGTTTAAAATTTCTTATTTCCTAGTATTAACATTGACTAAAGTTAGTATGTGTAACTTATTAAGATAACATAATCAAATAAAGATATTTTTATCAAGACACAAAAATGTTGAAGTCAGTACATTTCTCCATACTAAATGGGCATTCTCCTTTAATCAATTTCGGTGGCTTGGATTTTAATTCCGGTGGTCCTTTAATAATTTCGGTGGCATTTGATAATTTCAAATGGAAATATCTCATAAACTAATCATTTTTTTTCGATCTCTAGTATATGATTAATTAGTACTACTCTTTATCTATTATTTAGGCCAAAAAATTTTATCAGAAACAGCAAATTTAAATTCGCCACTGTAATTAGGCAAAATTCGAGTTTGTTGAAATTCACCCATTAATAGGATTATTGCTCGATATATATATTTAAAGAGACCTGAGAAACTGTTTATGAATGAAATAATGACATAATGAAATATTGTCACCATCAAATACGCATTCACTTATTATTACTATTTAATAGCATTCACTTAAGTTGTTATTAAAATACATCTTTAATCTGAGAATACGACTCAGATGTATTTTGCATGACGATTATGTCGACCCTGCAAAATCGTGGTTACGGCCAAACTGAATCGAAATATCAGCTTAAAACATTGGTATAATAGGAAACCTTTATTTGATTCATATTTTCCGGGAAACTTTGTACCTATTTCCTAATAGCTACGCCAACACAACAATGGGAACACAAGATGACAAGAACGAAATTATATTTCCACAATAGTAACTAATACAGAAGCATTTTGGAATGCTATTTGTGATATTTATTTTTAGTTTAGATCGAGTCAAATTTTATATTATCTTTCTATTATTGTTTTGAAAATTCATAATGTATTTGAATAGAAAATTTCGAACAGTTCCTTCGTAAATACATACCTACTATAACAACATGACGAAGGACGATTGTTCAAAGTCTAGTTCGGGTAACGAGAGCTTTGGGTACCGAAGTAGACAGTACGGCGGAATAGCCGCTATTTCCTTCATAATGAATCGAACAAGCGAGATTAACAACTTTGATATACTGGAGTGGTGAGTGAACTCACTACAGTCAGTGGAGCTAACTTATAACAGGAAGCAATACTATGATAAAGGGAGTATGTAAGAGGAATTGTGTGAGTCTACAACAGAATATTTAAGTGAAACATAACTCCATATCGGAGATAAAGTAGCTTGTTTTATTGGTCTGGTATTGCATTACCATGCCAATAAAGAATCGTATCCAAATGTTGTTTGAAATATTGTGAACATATTGAGTTATATCCTGTATTTCTAAATGCTATTGGAATTTATGAAGCAAAACATCATGAGCAGAAGTAATGTGGCGAAATTAAAATATGTGTTTACATAGGTAGGTACACATTATTATTATGACTCCATGGTAATATGATTCCGTGACTGTGTGATAATACACATTCTTTAATTGCTTTTAATACCTTCGTTTATTTAATGAAAATTAACAGAATAACATTTTTCTATCAGAAATAATTCCATTTTCTTAGCAATAAGGGTTTTAGTAATTATTGGATTTTCTATAAAGGAAATCGTTAATTGCATGTTTAAACATTTTAATTGCAAATCTTACACACATATACAGGTATAAAAAGTTAGGCATAGAAATAAATCTACCCATTTTTAGCGTTTCTCCTTACAGGCGCTCCGCGCCTAGTGCGATGGTCGATAATAGTAGATAATGTTATTGTTTTTGTCGTTTAATGGTCGTAGCACAAATATCAACTCGTAAACGGAACGTAAACGTATCAAATCTTGCATGTCAGTATTCTTTGTATGAAACTCCCTACTGTAAAGCACACTTATCGGATTCGTAACGTAATCGCCTCGCCTCGATACAAGCTCACGAACCGCGGTACGGTGCGTGGACGACTTGCCGTACTCGCGCTTACGTCTCACCGTACGCTATCCTTCGACTTTCCATTTCCTCGTGCACGCCCCGCGCCGCGGCGTCGCGGCTACCGCTGCATCGGCGAACTGCTGTCATTCGAGCCGTAAGCGCGGCGTCGCCTAGCCGTAGCCGAGTCGATTTGAAGCTGTTGGTCGGTTGGTAACGCGCTTACGTTAGGTTGACGGCGAGGCGATCCGGTGACGATCCCTTTCCGAGTTGATATGTGCGCTACGACCATTATACGTACCTACATTGTTTTATGAGCTGATCATAGTTTTAGATAGACATATGCTTTTGGATAATAAAAAACGTTTATGGTTATTGGTTTACGTGATCTTTGCTGGTCGACGTTTTGGTCTTTCGGACCCCCAGAGCCCTACCCACCTATCTTATTTTATTTTATGGTATTTCAATATTCACATTAGTCACTGGAGAAGATCCAACATCGCACTGGTCCAGCGTAGTGAAGCTTTAGCGCTAATCTCGTGCCTTATAATGCGTTACAGCCAATTAGAAAAGAAGAAAAGAACTCGTAAGTACGTCTTCCAAACTAATTTCCGACCCACCTGGATGCAAAATACACAAAGTTAGCGATGACGAAGTACGAGTACGTTTAAGTGCGAAGTGTTTTCAAAGTAAAGTAGGCAAATATAAAACTCCATGTTAAATAGCAAAAAACTAGGTAACGTGTAGTAAATGATGAAGATAAGTTTGGAAAATAGATCTTCGATATTAGAAACGTAAATGTGCGTAAAATGATGTCGCTTCGAGAATTCCCTGAAGCGAATATCAATAAAATGTTAAAATTTACCATTACCATTTCCGATATTGGGTCGAGG
Source organism: Thymelicus lineola (assembly GCA_963932265.1). Taxonomy (NCBI): domain Eukaryota; kingdom Metazoa; phylum Arthropoda; class Insecta; order Lepidoptera; family Hesperiidae; genus Thymelicus; species Thymelicus lineola. Next base: position 3,275,520 of record OZ010687.1, on the reverse strand, counting down.
GAGTTGGGGCGAATGGCGCGTCGTATTAGTTTTGGAGAATAACTGCAGTTACTGCGGGAAGATATTCAGATTGCGATGGAATCGACGGAGATTGAGAGCTATTGGAACAAGCTGATAGATTTATAAATTTATCACAGGTGAGGGTGAGACTGAGGTGATATGGAACATTATTTATTACGTTCATTGTCGCTCATGTTACTAGGTTCATAAAATAATATATGTATATACATTTCAAAAGATGTATGAAGTTTCGGTTGGGGTAAGATTTCCTCTAAACCTATTACTGTACTTGTTGTAAAAAAGAATCAAAGTATTAATTGTTAGGCAACACTAACTAGTCATAGATTGCTACCCACATAAATTGCAATATTCACCAACTACCTCCGATATATATCTTAAAAAAGTGGGTAGTCATAAGCACGGTACTTTTAATTATTCCTCCGTGGTTTCATCGGACAGTTGCATTAGCGCTCGGGCATTCCGTGCTGGACGTTCGACGAGAAAAGTTGTGCTCATAAACCGACTAGTGTCTCAGTATAAAATAGTGTTTAAGCTTGTAACAGTTGTGAGTGAATTCGTCAGGATACTGTGAAATCTAGACAAGGTAATGTTATTCAGTTACTCTTATGTACTTTTGCTAATCTAACGCTTAAGATATGATTAAAATATTGTAATCTCTCCTCTATACTTACCGTGCAAACTATGGGAATAAAGAAAAGTATAAGAATAAGTAAATTTTGTAGTTTTACTTTCAGTTCAGAAGTGCGATATGCAAGTGTTTTCTTTTATTATATAGCATTTGTATATCCCCGCCCAATACATATAATAGGCCATTACATTAATTATCGTGCAATCTAATTATATCCCAAAGTAAGTATTCTAATATCAGGCACTATCTGAATATTTTTCTACCTTCTTTTAATATTTTTTTTCCTCCTTTGTCGCTTCCACGCTTCTTAAGTAATATTGCTTTGTTATAAAAAGTATCTTACACCTACCAATGAGCTATGTTAAATATATTACTAACAAGATTTTGTGAGATGAAATGTACATTTTATCACCGATGATAAAACTTTGATAAATATTAATATATTAGTTTGTTCTTATAAATACAATATGTATATATGTAACGCAAACATATACCTACTCTTTAAGTTATTTTACACGATTAATAATAAACGATTAATAAGTGTCATAATTATTAATACATACTTTTTTATTCCTTTATTTTTTTTTATGAAACGTGCTTAATAATGCATTGAGTTATTAAGTTTGTACCAGTTTTCTTTTTTTTTCATCTTCTACCCTGTTATTCCTTCTTTTTTGTTGACACTTCATATAATTTAAATTATTTCGAAATCAGTCACTGATTTAATGTACAAACTTAAGCATAGTTATAACACACGATGCTAATCAGAGTTAATGTCTGTAAGTTCCAGGGTCATGGACGATAATATGGACTACGAAGGAGCCGCCATAATAGAGGAGCGCAGTAAGGACTGTGATGCGGGTCCGAGCAATGCTGTGAGGCGGTCGCGGTCACGACGCAGGAGCGAGGGAGTGGAAGGGAGTCTACGAGGTAGGCAAAGCCACAATCGCTTAACACGTAATGAATTAAGTTCAAGTAGTACGAGCGGGGAGCGGCCGAGGCAACGTCTTACTGACGGGGAGTCTCGACGGCAACGCTCAAATAATAAAGTAATAAGTAAAAGGCGCGATATAATAAGTCGTCATAACGAAGACCATTCTCGAAGTAGAGATTATAAGAGACGTCGTGTAACTCCACGATTAACCCGTAAAAGAACGCGCGATAATTCTGAATATGAACGTCAACCAGGACGACGGATTCAAAGATTGAGTTCTAGTAATGAGTCTATTCAGAGGATAACGAGGAGAGGGAGGAACCGTGCTGAAAGCATCTCTGATAATGATCACTATGTAAGAGATAAACTTTCAATGCGGCGTTCAAGCTCCTCTTCTGGAGACTCCGTAACCCGTCATAAAATACGTAAAGTTCTTCAAAAAGGTGTAACTAATAATGAATTAAAAGGTTCAACTGAAATAATTTTGGATAAATTCTTGGATATCTTAAAAAGTGTAAAGGGGCAAACGACCGATAAGCTTTCTTTAACTAACGTTGTTCCCGAGTTTGATCCGATGGCTAAAGAACAATCGATCTTGAACTGGTTGACGAAAGTCGAAGAATGCGCAGAAATCTGTGAATGGAGTGACAAAGAAATAATACACTTTGCACTTCCCAAATTAACTGGCACCGCAAAAATTTGGTATCGGGGCCTCGAGTCCGTTCGTTATTCGTGGGTTGAGTGGAAGAGGAAGCTTATCGAATCGTTTCCCCCTAGAGACGATTATGCGGAATTACTAACAGTTATGTTGGCTAAGAAAGCGCGTTATGGTGAATCTCTAGAGCAATATTATTACGGAAAAATGAATTTACTAAATAGATGCGGAATTAAGGGGCGAAAAGCTGTAGACTGTCTTTTAGCTGGCGTTGAGGACCGTACTGTACGCGTAGGCGCACAAGCGGTGCAATTTCGCGAACCTGAACACGTTCTCAGGTACTTTAAAACCGTTAAAATCGGGAACAGTAGGGACACACAAAAACAGGACAGGAAATCTACAGTAACAACTTCTAGAGCATCATCTGATCATCCTGTAAAAACTATAAAATGCCACAATTGTAATGAAGAGGGCCATAAAAGTTTTCGATGCGCGAAACCTATGTCAAAATGCGTTAAGTGCGGTAGAAATGGTCATTTAGATGCTTATTGTAGGAGTAATCCGAATAGCAAAGACGATACGAGTATCACTAAACAAGAAAAACAAGTCGCTAAGCTTGAGGTACCAAATGATTCCAATGAAAAATATATATTACCAATAATTGTAAATGGACATGACTTTATTTGCTATGTAGATTTAGGAAGTCAGTGTACGCTTATGAGAAAAGTAGATGCATCTATTCTTAATCTTAAATTACAAACAGAGGATCTGCCAGTACTTAGGGGAATTGGGGGTAATTGCATTAAGCCGTTGGGGAAGTCTAAAGTTAAAATCACAGTTCAAGGCATTTCTGAGAATATAGATATATTCGTCGTGGACGACAATGTCCTCAAATACCCTGTTTTATTGGGTCACTCTTTTACAGAGTTACCATATATCACCATTATTAAAACGTCTGACCAAATTTTGTTCAAAGTAGTCCCAGTGGGAAAATTAGCATTACGTATTTGTGAAGATACAGACCTGCCGGTCCATAAAATGCAAGTGGTTGCTGTTGAAGCTCAGTCCAAATTTACAGGAGATGTTCATGTTAATGGTTCCATAAGGGGTATAGCCGGTTGTGAGTTCTATTTATTACCTGGCGATTACAATTTTAGTAGTGGTCGAGGTCGAGTACTAGTTCAAAATATTAGTGGTGCTAGTTTGTGTTTACAAAAAGGTAACTTACTAACACGGTCTCTGCCTGCAACAGCTAAATTAGATGTAAATTCAGTAGTATTCGATGAGAAAACCTTAAAAGATGAAATACAATGTGGCTCGCTGCTGTCAGAGAGTCAACGTCTCATGTTACTAAATGTACTCAGTGAATACAGTCACTGTTTTTCTTCCGGACTAGCAGACTTAAGGTATACTACCGCTAGTGAAATGACTATTGAGCTAACAGACACTGAGCCCGTAGTTTATCGTCCATATAGGATGTCGCAGGGTGAGCGGGCCCTTGTCCGCGAGATGGTGCAAGACATGCTAGACGCTGGTATTATAAAAGAATCCTCATCCTCGTTTGCGAGTCCTGTAGTGTTGGTAAAAAAGAAGTCCGGAGAAAAAAGACTTTGTATAGATTATCGTGCGCTTAACCGTCGAACTAAGAAAGACCACTATCCTTTGCCACGCATTGAGGACCAACTTGACCAGCTCGCGGGCAATAATCTGTTCACTTCTCTTGACCTGGCATCTGGTTATTACCAGATCCCAATTTCAGAATCTTCTCGTGACAAAACAGCTTTTGTTACCCCCGATGGGCTGTTCGAATATAATAGGATGCCTTTCGGCCTTGTTAATGCCCCTTCCGTCTTCCAGAGGACGATGAATAAAATTCTCTCCGAAGCTAAGATTAAATTCGCCCTCGTGTATATGGACGACATACTAATCCCTTCACAAACTTTCGATGAAGGCCTGTCCCGCTTGAAAGAAGTTTTAGAACTTTTAAGCAAGGGTGGTTTGACCTTAAAATTGAACAAATGTCACTTCTTTTGCAATAAAATCGAGTTCTTGGGGTTTGAAGTTAGTTCTCAGGGTATAAAGCCGGGAGAGCGGAAGACCAAAGCAGTATCTGATTTTCCCACTCCCAGGAACGTTCACGAGGTTCGCCAATTTATCGGTCTTGCCAGCTTCTTCAGGAGGTTCATCCAGGGATTTGCAGTTATAGCAAGACCATTAACTGATCTCCTGAGGAAGAATTCTAACTGGAATTGGCGAACAGAACAGCAGGAATCATTCGACACATTAAAGAATGCACTTGTAGAAAGACCCTTGCTAGCTCTTTATGACTGTTCCCGTGAAACGCAAGTCCATACTGATGCTAGTAAATTTGGCATTGGCGGCATACTCCTCCAAAGAAGCGAAGAGGGACCTTTCAAACCTGTCTCATACTTCAGTCGTAAAACTACTCCAGAGGAGCAGCGACTTCATTCATTTGAACTCGAGACCTTAGCCGTTGTGGCGTCACTGGCCCGGTTTAGAGTCTACTTGATTGGAATCCCCTTTAAGATCCTGACTGACTGTAATGCGCTAAGAACCACCCTAATAAAACGTGACCTTGTTCCCCGCATAGCGCGATGGTGGATTCAACTGCAAGAATTCGACTGTGAAATCGAGTATCGAGCTGGAACGCGCATGAGCCATGCCGATGCATTAAGTAGGAACCCGGTAGATATTGCTCTCGAAGAAACACACGTCTTAGACGTTCTTACTATTGGAAGTGAAGATTGGATTAGTACGGTACAATCTAATGACGATGAGATAGTTAGGATTAAAAATATCCTGAGTGATCCACAGACTGAGGATATTGTAGAAATATCGAAAAATTATAAATTAAAGAACGGTAAAGTTTATCGTGTAATCGGCCGTAATAGTGACGAACTTCGTTGGGTCGTACCTAAGGGAGTTCGCTGGCAAATAGTTAAGATGAACCACGACGATATAGGTCATTTTGGATTCGAGAAAACCTTATGTCGCATTAAACAGTCTTTTTGGTTTCGGAAAATGCGACGGTTTATAAAAAAATATGTTCAGTCGTGTCTAGAATGTTCGCATCATAAAGGAGTAAGTGGAAAACAGTCAGGTGAATTACACCCCATCCCTAAAGTCGATGTGCCATTCCACACCATTCATGCCGACCACCTCGGACCATTCATTCGGAGTAGCAAGGGAAACTCTTACCTTCTCGTAATTATCGACGGATTTACTAAATACATAAATATTAAACCGGTACGTAATACAAAAAGTGTCACAACAATTAAAATACTTCGCGAGCATATAAGCTATTTCGGTGCACCAAACCGTCTCATCACCGATCAAGGTACGAGTTTCACTAGTAATAGTTTTCGTTCGTTTATTAAATCACTAGATTTAAACACATCCTTAACGCCGTTGCTACACCGAGAGCAAATGGCCAGGTGGAGAGATTTAACCGTACAATTCTCGAAGCCCTGGCTGCTAAAAATCACGGCCACGATGATAAGCACTGGGATGACCATATTCAAGATATCCAGATGGGTTTAAATACAACGGTCCATAAGACTACCGGCAAGAGCCCATCCGAACTATTATTCGGTTTTAAAATTAATAGCAGAACAGAAAACGTCCTTCATGAGGTTATTAACGAATCGCTTCACGATAAGCCCGTAGATAACGTAAACGACATAAGGTCCGAAAGTAGTAAAAGAATTGAGGATCAACAAGCCAAAGATAAATTAATATTTGATTCTAAGCGCAAGAAGGCATACCCTTACGCCGTGGGTGATCTAATAAGCATAAGGAGGGAAGTCCCCAGTGATGGACAATCTAAAAAGCTAGTCCCTAAATACCAGGGTCCCTATCGTATTTGTAAAATTTTGGATAACGAAAGATTTCTCGTTAGAGATACACCATTAACACGCAAATCTGGTCAGAAGTATGAAAATATTATAGCGATCGATAAAATTAAACCATGGCTTAATTTTAACAAGACTTTCGATTCGAGTAGCTCTGAACAAGATGATGTGCAATAAAACCTAATAGGAAAGTAAATTTAATTCATTAAATCATAGTATTTAATTTAATTGTTTACTAGATACTAAATAAAACAACATTCAATAAAAAAAAAATAATTATTTATTAATTAAGTAAAAATATAAGTTGTAACAATGATAATAATTATTACTTTAGCTGTAAGTCTAGACTATAATAAAACTTAACTATACAATTGTAAAATTTTTAGTACATTAGGATATTTATTCATGGATTATTTTAATTCACTTAATATTGTATCTACAGTTAGACCTCTAAAAAAGATACTTACTTCATGGAATTATAACTAACATTGTTTTTTTTTCTATCTCTTCCTTTTGGAAATTAATTAATAGCTTTAAATCAGAATAAATTAAAATCTTATTTACAATAACTTATTTACAAATGTAATTTTGTTTTTACTTTTTTTTAAGATTCCTTTATATGATTATTGCTAGACATATTGTAGATTGGTTAAGGGCGAGAGGACCCGCCAGAGCAGGATGGCCGAGCTGTTAGGCAACACTAACTAGTCATAGATTGCTACCCACATAAATTGCAATATTCACCAACTACCTCCGATATATATCTTAAAAAAGTGGGTAGTCATAAGCACGGTACTTTTAATTATTCCTCCGTGGTTTCATCGGACAGTTGCATTAGCGCTCGGGCATTCCGTGCTGGACGTTCGACGAGAAAAGTTGTGCTCATAAACCGACTAGTGTCTCAGTATAAAATAGTGTTTAAGCTTGTAACAGTTGTGAGTGAATTCGTCAGGATACTGTGAAATCTAGACAAGGTAATGTTATTCAGTTACTCTTATGTACTTTTGCTAATCTAACGCTTAAGATATGATTAAAATATTGTAATCTCTCCTCTATACTTACCGTGCAAACTATGGGAATAAAGAAAAGTATAAGAATAAGTAAATTTTGTAGTTTTACTTTCATAATTATCTCCTCCCGCAGTCTCTGTGCGTTGATAGTGCAAACTGCTTTGAACTAACCATACAGCTATTAATGTATATCGTTTTTAAATCAGCCGACATAATCCCTTCACCGCGCCCATATTACCAGTCCACAAAAATAATCTGCTTAACTCTAACTGACACTAAAAATACTTTCGAACTGATCACTCATTTCATCGCCCATTAACATTTAATCTTTTCAACGTTGTCACTTGCAGCTTTCATATCTTGAACGGGTTTGTATGTGAACTGCCTTTCAATTTAGGGATGTGGTGTTATCGATCTGTCGGTTGAAATCGATTTATCGAATGTGCTAATTTAGGAGTATAAAAATATGTAAAGTTAAAACATAACTTAGTTAAGTTTTATAATTTTCAGGAAATCCTAGTGCGGCGCTATGAAAGCGTATGTAATGTACATAATATAAGGCTCGTCATTGTTATCATAGTAATGCAGAATACAATACTGCCGTCATTAGGAAAAGGGGTACAATAACGTCAGTAACCTACTGCTCGCTGTGGGTATTATTATGACTTCTTCTTTTATACAATTAGTAGATCTTCTGCATTTTATATTTGTGTTTCCGTAGCTTTATAGATACATTTTCAATGGATGATCAGGCTGTTGAGTTAGTCTCACAATCCTTGTACAGATAAAAGGTAAAAAGGCATACACTATTGTATTTATAATACTATTGTACCATTTCAGTTACGAAGCCAATTACAGTTTCACCCATCGGTCATCCGCATTTTAATTAACTTATAATTAAGTCTTATCAACAACTGTGATTACCTACTATGAATTTTAATTATTGTAAAAAAATCGACTAGTAATCACCTCAACTGGTCTAAAATAAACAGACGTATAGTAAACAGCCTATCTTCGATAATCGATATTCGATTCGAAGCTTTCTTCTATAAATCGGTAAAGATATTAATTACCAAGCGAATGCCGAATAAGTTACATCCCTAAACCGTACCATAACTGTATTACTGAGAGCGTTTGTACTTTGTTCCTATTCCGAGATAACAATTAAGCCAGCTTTGCATACAATGGAGTCGACAGTGACGCTGACATCCCTCGTGTTACTGGGTCACTGGTTTGATTTCTCGTACTATTTCCCGTGTTCCCTCGCTGGGTGATTACAGCGCTAGATCCGATGATTGTCTCTATTGACGGCAGTTAACGCAGAACTACTACTACTAGCATAGTTTTTTTTAATGGAAATAGCCGGCAAACGAGCTGACGATCCACCTGATGGTAAGTGTATATCGCCGCCCATGAACATCAGCAACACCAAAGGCATCACTGATGCGTTGCCGGCCAAGAAAGAAAGAACTGGCTCGTTCTAGTTCGTTAGTTTGTGACACAAGTGCTTGCAATTTGAGGGTCACTGAAAACCAGCGGCCGTGGTTTTTCCGCGACCATTATGCTGAGCCTTTTCACCTATTATCTTACATCTAAGCGTTGTATTGTTTTTGGGTATAATTTGTTGCTGTAGATAATTTAGGTGAAAATCATTTCTTTCTTTCTCTGTAGGTCCAGAACTCCAGATGCATGACCACGTTTATAAATGCGATACTTTGTCTGCTGTCTACTTAGGGTTAGCAATTTATCTGTGTCAAGTAGAACTGGACTTCTGAAATCTGGTAACAAATGTTCTTGACTTAGGTTACATTGTCAACTTAACCCGATAGGCAGCACGCCCGTTTGTTAGTAAATAGGACAGATATTGTTGATTTGTTTGTCCTTTAGAGCACAGTAGGTTTTAAACTGTGAAGAAATTGATTAATTGGCGACTAGCTTTCGGTACAGGATAAATACGTGTGTTATAATTGAGCTCTCACTCGAGTTGCTTGGCGCAGTAGCAAAACTAAGCGTTAAATAACTAAGTAAACTTGAAGCGTAGTTTACCCAGGCTACCTCAACGATTTAGTTAAGGGTAAGTAAATGGCCAACGTGAACTTTTACAGCAATAACTACAGCAATTTTCGAAGAACAATAGCGCACACGTCTTTTTCAAAGCTTCTCCTTAGGAATCCCATTATGCTGTGGTGGAACCAAGGCAGGATCAAAATTTTAATTTTTCAAGAACAAAATATTATGTCTTCAATCCTACAATAACTTTAACTCTACTCCGAGAATCCGGGTAGATATAACAGGTGAAATACAATCAACAGATGGAGTGCCTACTGCCTATAAGCTGCGATGTGAGATGTGAGTGGATGGGTTTTCTGTGTAAGTCCATATCGGACAATAGAATGTGCGAGCGGGTCTGGGTGGAAAGAATGAAATAAAGAGACGCTGTACCACTGGAAGCAATCAATTTATAGCGGGCCGCGTGGCGAAGTAATTGATGTGCGGATCGCGGCTCGAAGTCTCGAACCGAGTTGACGCTCGGCGCAGCGGCGGGAGCGTTGCAGTTGTTTGATCGGATAGTCACTCGGGCTAGTACTGGCTCACTTTTATTTCGACGGTTAAGAGTGGATATTTGTTCTTGCTGTTTAGATTAAATATATTGTTGTTATGTATTGTATATTCGGGTACAATGATGGATTTACGGATTAAATTACATAATATAATGTTCTAATTAATCATTTCACGTATCTACCTACGTTGAATGGCTCGTAATTTGCAATGACAAAGCAATATTATGATTTCGACATTAAATGAACGGTTTTAATGTTTTAAAAACAGGTACAAATAATTAATTACTTAGGAATTTTTTTACACAAATAAGTTAATGTTTGACCACAATCCTAACTGATAGTATGTGAAGATGTGGTCCAAGGTGGTGAGCACATTAACTTAGTAAAAACCTATTCACTCTTTTCTTGAAGACATCCACGTTATAGACAAGCGGGAACGCCGACGCAGGCAATTATTCCAGTCCTTCGCGGTGCGTACAGCAAATGACTGGAACACGACGATCGTTTGGCGGCATGGCTTTGTCCGATAAGGTGGTAACTGAAAGTCAGCAGCCGATGTTATTGCTTACCACCAAAGTTGCTGCTCGTTTAGCACTACCCAGGGGACACGTGGGTAGGGTAATCATTTTTTCAAGTATCTTCCTACGGGCGCAAGCAGCTCGTCCCCCAATAATGAAACAAATATTATATTTGTATTTATTAAGATTGTATGTATTTATTTTGAATTTGCGCAATTTAACAAATACTAATTATATGTATTTATGAAGATAGCATAACATATTAATTTTGTGAGAAAAAGGTGAATGTCAGCATGAATTTTATTTTGAAATTTCATGCTGACATTCATAACGTAAGTGAGACATTGTCACAGTTCTACTCATATACCTAATACAGAGCGTATGTTTATATAACTACCTGAATAAACTAATAACGTTCACATAAAATGATAATATGTGCGATCAAGGGAGACTTGTTATCGCTTTATGTAATCAACGAAATCATTTTTCAGTGACATTGATTAAGCAATTGACGAAGCGATTAACAGTTCAAGTAACTTGAAAGCTCAAAGACAGCACCAAGCAAGTAGATCACCGGTCAAGTGACAGAAACGTTCAACCGTCGGCCGTCTGTCTCCGCGAGAGGCACGATCTTTAGAATTCCTTGCTCAAGCACCATTATCATCCAGTTTATTACAAAATTAAACGTCCACTCCGCTACTAAACGTGTCATCCTTCATTGCGGAACGTTTAATGGAGCTCTAAATATTGCTCGCTACATAAATCTCTCATAAGATTAAGTAGTCAGATAATAACAGCTTGAAAATCCGTAATCTCCGCCGTAATGTAGGAAATTATACCAATTCGATGCAATTTTATGATAAGTGTTTCCTATGAATTAAAGTTTAATTTGCTATTTTCTACAGCGGTAGGTGAGAATGTAATAAATCAATGGAATTTAAAGTATGGTGTATTTGTTCCAAGAACTTTCCTTTTTTTTCAATTTCAGCTCATAAAATAAAAGACGAGTTACTTTATGATATAAGAATACTTCAATAAACATTCGAGGCAATAACACCAGAGTTATCGCCGTGATGCCATCGAAGAAGGGGATCTAAGAGCTGGAATATGCGATATGGATTACGGCGTAACAAATTTTGATAGTTAAAGAACTTTCATGTAGACAATTTTCATCGAAATGGTCATTGATTCAATATACATGTGGAGTGATTCAGAGGTAAAGAATGTATGTTGTTTGTGAATCTAACCTTACGAGTATCTGACTGATGTGTGCGTGGAGAAAGTTGTTCAATGTTAGGTACATCGACGTATTGAAAAATGTGGTACGTAGGTACTACGTGAGATTCGAATGAACAGAATAACAGTACAAATGAAGTGCGAATGTTAATAAATGGTAAACAACTAAGTACAGTTGTGGGGTTTTCAAATATTGTTTTGTTTTCGTCATTAGAACTTGATTGAACTGTTACAGATCTCTCTTATTTAACTAATTCGCTAATACTTGAATTAAAAATAAGAGACTCTCGTAGGTAAAAATGATTAAATAGAGAGAATGAAAGGACAATTCAAAACTGGATAGCACTAATTTGCAGCACTCGCAAGGCGAAAAGGTCACAATGTTTTTAAAATTTCAGGCCAACCCTTACACTGGCAGTGAATATGAATAGCGTGATAGCGTCGCCAATTCATGTATACTTTTGTCCAATGGAGCTAATGAATAAATGGTTATACGCGTACCTATCTACTGACCAGATACGGAGCAAAAAACTATTTAGCAAAAACAAATAGGCATTCACTAATTGTAGCCAACTTAACATAGTACACCATTTAGTTCAGACGCCTGCCAAAATTACACAGGATTAGGGTTCCCCGATGATTACCTTTTTCGCAAATAATGAGGCAAATGTGCCCTAATTTCCCGACAATCCCAGTGATTAGATACCGGAGCTCATGGTTCCTCGAATAGTCACTATATTAAAAATAAAGATAGCTTCTCGTTTCATTTGTTGCCTAGCGAACACTGCTGTAAAACCGTCGTGATTTTGATGATTTTGCTCTCATGTTATGGATTTTCATTCGCGGTGATTGCGTCGCCCTTTCGAATGGTCGTTTGATTGTTCAGTCGCCAGTTGTGAACATAAGAAAGAACATCGCTAAAAACAATTTTATGGATATTTACTAGTGTGTATTATATTTCTTCTCCCCACCTTCCAAACTTGTCAAGTACAGCCACCGAGTTGGTCAAGTTTATACCGTTATGGCTAAAACTAAAACACATTAATGTTCTTTTAGGGCGCCGTCCACGAAGCGGTCCTTTGTCCGGCGCCGTGACAGTAATAGGCAATTGGCTCAGTTTTCGTATAATACGATAGTTATCGTGATACCGGCCGTACCTGAACGTTTCTCTCGGACCGCAAATAATAACAATAACGGGCCCCGGTGTGCCCTCGATACCGCTGGTAAGTAATAAAATTTAATAAAGGTATGATCGCTGTTTGTGAGATGTGGCTCGACAGTTATAAGACAAATCGATACTTCAACATCACTAAAATCCAGTGTTTTCTACTCATCATTACTTGTCAGCGTATTAAAGTTCAAATTGAAATTGATCTCTAAAACAAGTATGGGTAAGGTCAAGTGGACAGAACGGTAAACAAAATGATTGGATTCAAAGTACATAGGTGATTAATATCCATTATATAAATATGTATATAAAGGTAAGGTTGTAAGGAAAAGGGCACATAATTATATGTGTTTTTTCTTCGATTTTCCTTATAGTATAAGATCACAGTCATTAATTTGTAATTGGCCACAATTTTTTCTTTTCATTGGTTATATTTACATTATTAAATATGTCAAGGAAATAATCATCACATCAAGTTTCAAGCAGCAGCAACTATCTTGTATAAAAATATAACATTGCATGAAGTATAAATGAAAATAAATGTATGGGTGGTACAACAACAGAATTGGTCCTTATACAGTTCCTTCTGTTCCAACAGACTCTGCGACGGTCCCTGGCGGCAAAGTGCATATCCTTATTTACAGAGCCGAGAGACGCTCAACTATACACAGATGTAGTGCGCTTTGGTGCAAGTTGCAAGCGATCTGTATTCGTAGCAGAGTATAAAGAATTATGTCATATAGGCGCGGCCAACAGACGTTTTGACTGTTTAGCCGTAGGACAACGTCACCGGTGCGTTCACCAGTGATCCCAGAGCCTTATGCGCAGGATGGCTGCCGAGGGGGTTTTAGTGGTTAGAAATCCCACATAACCCGTAACCATTAGGTTCGGGTATCTATGGAAGATTTTTTCTCGAAAAAAAGTCGTAGAACCACGTGCTTTTGGGCAAAGTAAGCAGTAAACGCAGTCGATAGTTTTGAAAGATTTAAGATTGTCTTTGTCGTTTGTCTTTGGTTTAATGTGGTGGTCTATGTTGCTCCATTGGTGAAGCCACAGCAAAAGTTAATTGAAAAATAAGGCGTTGGGCTAAACGAAAGCTTCGATCTTGAATGTAGCCTTCCTAAAACTATCTGCCAAGAAATATTTCCCGTTATCGTTCTCCTGATATGTTTGGTAATAGAATTTGATCGCAATAAACTCACTCCGCCTGTCCAAAACTAATCGGGCCAAGCCCGAATCGTGCTGGACTTGCTAATTAACTCCCGGTCCGTCCCGTCGCAGCCGGAAACTTTTAACTAGCTACATATTATCGCACCGGCTACAGTACGGATCATTTCCGGACCGAGGGCGGACGCCTAACTTCCTGAACGAATATCACGGAGATCGGGATGCAAATTGCTTAATTCCTCCAATACAGTTTCAGATATTGAGTATTAGGCGGAGATAATTGATACAAGAACATTTAAAGACAAGATTAGAACTTCTGGAGACAAACGTAATTACACAAAATTGGAAAGGAAAAAACTATGCAATCTTTGTAAAATATTTGTCTAAAAGATACGAATAATTGTGGCCACCTACAACATGGGTTGCAGAATACAATGGTTATAAAGTAAAGTTAATGATGAATGATTCAAAACAAAAATGGAAAGTAAATTTTAAAATCACTTTGCAGTGATATTGGTTTAGACTTTAGAACAATACTATAACAAAGTAGCAAGTTAGAACGAGTGGTCCGTATTTAGAACCTCCGCGACGTTTAAATCGGTTAACCAATCGAAAAGTCCATTGAATAATATATCTGTACCTACATACCCTACATCTATAGACATTGTAGTCATGTTCTCACACTACAAATACGGGTCATGCGACTTACACAGAGCCGCGGTACGGCTTCTGATGAAAGCAAGAGTATAAACGGTGCCGATGGCTCGCCGCAAGCTCATTATAATCGAATGGACGTCAGCACCCGCATAAATTGCTCTTTGTACTTCGGCTTCTACGTCTAATTCTAAGGTCTAATTGTAAAACTTTTGGTCATATTATTATAAGTTTTTAAGTTTTACAGTATGAGAAGTAACGAAATATAAGGCAACGAATGCACCATAGTGTTCCTATTTTCCAGAAGGTGAGTGTAATCTGTTTGTTATGCCAATAGATCCGTTAGACATATCTCCCTTTCAAAGTGAGATATAAAGGCCACCAAACTGCCAAATGACTTTTGCTTTAAACTTCACAAACCTTTGAGAACATTTAATAAGCTTTCAGATGTATAGAATTCTTCACGGTGTTTTTTTCTACCCGACATAAACTGAGAATTTGTTTCTACTACGGATATGATTATTAAAACTTTCCAGGAACATTATTTTGTTTATACTTTCACAGATATAGTTTCTAAATAACACGTCGACGGCAGTAATGCTTAATCAATCAATTATTGCAATGTGGTGCCTTTAGATATCAACTAACAAAGCTTTTACAACCCTCTTCAATTTCAAGATACATACTGTATACAGATGGTTTTTCTGGTATGACTGAATTCTGAATTGCAGATAAGCTATCCGTTATTTGTGATCGATCTCAGTTTACGTCATTATCCTCACAAATTTATGTAGGAAGCCCCTTGCACAATTTTCGATGCTCATCACGACCACAAACAGGTTTCTAAACGTGTGTGGCCGATATAATATTGATTGCGTAAATTCCGCTCTCAGTAGAACTGTCGGTGATTGATGTTCGTAGAATCGCCTCATTCTGAGTCCTGTTAAATGACTTGTTCGCACAATCGAATTGTCTTGGGGCTTGAGAACCGGAGGTGGGCGGGTTGCGAAACTGCTGGTTTTTCATTAGCTACTTTTCGACAAGATAGTTCCTGTAATGTCTACGACTTTCGATTCCTTGGTCGATTGTTATTTATCGATATTACATTTCCTGTTTGCCTTTTGTTAAACTATTGACGCTTGTGTAAGATTTATTTCAGCTGAAGAATCAAATACAGCACCTAAATCTAGTCGAAATTGTTATTAACTCGTCTGAAATGCAATTTACATGTTTTTGAGTAATATGCACGTAAGCAATTTAAAGTTTTCCATAATTAAGGAGAACAAAAACATATAATGAATGCAGAGGAGCTTTTTAGAACAAAATCTCTCCCAGGAGGCGAAGCAAAGTTTGGAACAACAAGATGAGTTAGCGAGTTGATAACTTTCGCATGCCTCTCTAAATAATGGTTCTGAGAGCACCAACACCATTGTACTATCCTTAATATACAGTGATTAATATTTCTAAGTGAAGAACTTTAGCGTACGTTCAAACAATGTCTGTCTATGAGTTTATTTTTTATCTTTTAGTATTTTAAACTGAAGTGCACCATGTTATGTTTAATCAATCAAACGTATCCAATCGTCAAGTGTTTGACAAAATTTATTAATACACGTGATTGCAAGATAAAATTGTAATCACGTCAATGCTATTCTAGCGTTTTCGTACAAAAGTTACGATACACGTGTCGATTGAAGGACCACTCATTGCGAGTCGAATATCAGTGATTACGAAAATATCGCGATGTTTAAACAAGTATGTTATGATAACCATCGTGATGAATATTTTAAATTGTAATAATATTAAAAGTTTATTAACACTATAGTATCGAAGGCTGAATCGTCTGAATCAACTTGAATATTATTAAATTGCCTAGCGTTAAATTCGACTGATAAAATTGTTACATTTTTTTAAGTTTTTTTTTCGTACTAGGTTTTTGTTTTGTTTAATGTTGTGAGGTCTTTAGAATCAGAGAGTTTATAAAGGCGCAAAAAACAACTCTTCAAAAGGTTTAGTATGAATAAAATAACATTTGACACCTAAAATATTTATACCCTAGTTCGTTTTTCTTTTAAAGTATCCTATTATATGTTACAATACAGCCATTGATACTGTGTAACGTAATATAATGATATCATTACGAAGTATTCCGTTGTCGGTACATTTTCGCTGATGGCTGCGATGTTTTTGGGTAGTTGTTACTAGGCGTTGCAGCGATTCATCCAAATAGGACAATAATCTATTTTATTATTATTATTTATTGTAGACGAACAGCTAAGCTGATGTGTACGATACGATTTTACGAAAGATCTTTCTTCTATGTATTTACATCATACACCGATATGATATCCTTCGGGATTCCGATAATTATATTACCATAGAACAAAGATCTTTGTTCTATGTAGTTAGAGCCGCCATAATATCGTACATCGGTGTGGTCCGATATTTGATATTGTTGCGGATAATTTGATACGCAGATGCATATTTCATACATGATGCTTACCGCGAGATCAGATTGGCTTCCGGTAACGATATTGTATCGGATAGTTTGTAACGCCTTTAGGGCCCGAGCAGGTTGAACGTAGTTAAAAAAATAACCAACTCTATTCGTATTAATAATAATTTTTCTTGAACAATAAAATTATTTTCTCAAAATGATAAATTTTTCTTTCTTCATAATTATAGTTTTTAAAGAGCTTCGTGTGAAATTACTTAATTTATTCATTGTTACCTTTGTTTCTCACTTAAGCCTGAGATATAAATTCATAGAGAAATAATTAAGTTAATTTGATAGAAAATTGTAACATTTAACCTATTTCAAATGAAAGCAAGATGGTGTTATTCTCAAAAACATATCAGATATTTGTCTTTACTATCATAATAGGTGTACTTTATTATAAGGCAGGTCATGTAAGACATACATATAACAGTGCACAGCCGTTCAAAGCTAACGAAAATTATACTTTACAAACGCTGGAAAAACTTAAAGCAACACATAGGAATCTCAAACCACATAACTGAGGTAAAACAAGAGCAAACGGTAAAGATGTAGCCTGTGGCGCATCTCTCCGGTAATGACATGATGCATGGCAGCGGCCCGGCGCTGGTAATGACCGGTAATCGGGCCCCCAGGATCTACTCGGAAGAGCCCGGTGGATGCGACTGACCTGATACATTTTGATACATTTTCGTGTAATTATGTGATACCGCTGGGCTTACCATCGACCGAGTTAAAAATGCGGTCGCGAGTTGTAGCGTTAAATAGCTTAGCCATTAAAGGTATAATAAAAATATAACAAAGATATAAATTAGCTTTACATTACACTGCATTATATTTTTTAAATATACATTTGAGTCAACTGATAATCCTACCTAAAAGACGCAATATCTAGACGATTCAGGATTTTCTTCAGACACAAAGAGCGAAGAATAATTGTTGTATTGTGGACATAAATCTTTTTGTTATCGGTTTGAGCCGATTCCGCGTAGACTTGTAGAGGGCGATTCTAAGCCGCCGGAAAGCCTGACGTTGGGATTTGTCGATCACTTACGCTGAAAATCGTCGCGCTGATATCTTCAGCTTTGTTTTGCAATTGTAAATATCACCATTATAAGCCATAATTATCTCACTGTTGCGCTCAAGTTTTAGATCTCATGTAACTCCATGAAAACTTATCACTGCTTACTTAATGTAAATAACGTAATGAGCATAAAGAGCTCGTGAAGCATTTGAATTAACATATTCACACTCATTTGTTATAGAATTAACATCAGGTGAGTTGAGTAAGCAGCTGGAATAACAAGTTATGCAATAGCGCACCCTGCCGTCCGTACCGTGGTCCGTAACAGTGGTTGGTGAGTCATGTTCATGGTGCATGATGTCTTCATCAGACGCCTTGTCACGTGCACGTCACCTGCAGGACATCGATAGTATTATTCCGACATACTATTCCGTCGCCTCAAGTATGGGGTTTCATGCTTTAAGACTTCTTGACGGAATACTGGTTTAATTAACTTTCTGTGAAGATTGCTTGGTTACCCTCTTGCTCGAGTCGTTTACACTCCGTGATCCACCTGGTTGATTGAAAGACAGTACTTTATTTTCTCTTCTTTCTTGACCAGCAAAGAGTGCAACCCATGGACATCAGCAGTACTACCATGACAAGGCATATCGTCGATACATCTCTACTCATTAAGAAGTGAGAAGTAAGTTTACTTGTATTTCTTAAATCATGCAAGTTTATTTGTATTTCTTAAATCAAGCCGAAAATTAATATTGTGAAATACTACAGCGTCCTGTCTATAATTGTAGAAGGACAACAAAAATATTTACGCCTATAATATTGCATCACCAATGTTTGATTGATTGCTTTGTGTGGGAATCCGATAAATGAAATCCATCGAGGACCTATCAGTCGTACAAACACCGGACTGGATAAATTGAAATTGAACTGATTGATCTGTCTTGCTACGATCAAGTTAAGATTATCAACGTAAGAAAATTTCCAAATGGGGTTTGAGTTTTGACCCACTGACCACATTCGATAAGATAACTTTAATGTTTTTGAGATGGCGAGGTATAAAATATTATTAATTCTAAACTGGAATTTTCTACCAGAATTTCCTTGGTATCTCAGTTGAAGAGGATTCCATAATTAAATAGAAATGTAGACCCCTAACAATAAGTTCAAAGCTAATCACTGGTACAGTGTTTTCTTTATGTATAAAATTAATTAAAACTTTTTAATTAAGAATACAAAAATATGACGCAAATTGTCATAACTTAGCAGTAGCTACTGCTCGCTTCCTTGAATATAAATTGAAGAATACATAATTAGCAAATTTATAATTTAATTTTTATACATATAACATTAAGTCCTTGGTTATCTGAGAATGTGAAACATTAATTCAAGTAAGTTATTATTTCACAACATATATTTAAAATAAATACAGATAGGTTGCGATTAAATTAACTACGACTAAGCAAAAATAATTGGTTTTCATCAAAATCTCTCTAGTCAATACAATACATTATGCACCAGAGAGATAAAACCAGTAAAATTAAAAAAATCTAGAGTTGTAGTAGTACAAGTTTAAAAGACTTCACTCCTTCTGAGTGTCAGCGACAAGTCTGGAACGAGGTCGAGGATCTAAATCGTCGTTATTTAGCCCTCCAAATGAGTTTCAAAGTCGGGACCTTGTTAAATATTTCCATTGCGACTTAGGACTTATAATATTTTGTTTAAAAATCCTCGGATGAATTAGTCGAGATGAATCTGGAAAATTAAGATAAAATAACAGGTAAACTAGTTGCAGTATTTTTTTATTTATCATTGCAACTTGATTTATGGTATAATTTTAATTTAAATACTTGCTTCAGAGATTTTAAAAACGTAAATAAAAACTCAAATTACTGTTTCTTTCTCTAACCCTGTAGATTCATTTAGTTTGAACTCAAAGGATTCAGTAAATAAAAACTTAAATTACTGTTTCTTTCTCTAACCCTGTAGGTTCGTTTTTTTGAACTCAAAGCCCAAAGGATTCATATATTTTATGTGGAATTTTCCACAAAGGAAGGTATAATATTGTAATCTACACAAGGAAAGCTAATGCTAATCATATTCAGCAATGACCAATAAAACACAATTAGCTCTTCTACGCCACCCATGGGTAGATAATTTACCTTTCTCATTCATAATACAGCATTCGTTTCCGATTAAAATGCCACCCCGACGCATACGTATTGAGAATGGCATTTGACAAACGAGCGAGTATTATGCGAACGTACAGACGAATACGAATGTTGGTCATGACAAATTGTCCGAGAAAACGCTCGATTCAAAAGCGAAAGCGGGAATCTATCCTCAATATGATGTCTACGAAGACAGGATAGTAGACTGGATAATGCGCAGTCTGCCTAAATTTGATAATTCAAAATTTATTTTGTCTGCGTCAAATGGTAGGTAACATGTTACTACAATATAAGTTAAGTATATAGCGAGTGTGGCGTCTCCATCTTTATGAAAACATTTTATATATCCAGCTACTTTGCGTATGTTTATCCATGATTTAGCTTTTAAATTTCCATTATATCGCTTTTAGAAATACTTTGAAACTTCTCAGCACAATTTTTTTGATTATAAATATTTTACTTGGCATTATAATTTCAAGGAAGGAAGGACATTTTAGATAGAAAATGTTATTTTATATTACATCAAAGATGAAGTATGAACAAACTGAGTAAATTGGACCATCACCTAAGATACAGTTGAGTGTTTGCATCTATTTATTGCACCATAGAATCTGCTCGATGGACAAGAATCTATAATCAAGACTCGGCAACATACACGTTTGTAGTTGGGCTGTGTTAGAATCAACAAATGAATGCAAACAAAATAAATTATTTTATTTTATTAGACTTTACCTTAAGCGTTATTAGCGGAACAAAGTCTAAGTAAAAGCATAAGGCATAAGATGTGAAAGTTCTTGTTTTTGAAGATTTAGTTGAAAAAATACATACTATATATTATAGTAGGTAGATTTTCAGAAAGTTGTGAGTTAAGTAAAAACTGAAACATAAAACAGACCCGAATAAACGTATAAATTTGGAATGATAAAACATTTAGATGTATCAAGAAATTAATAAAAATGTCTAACACATGTCGTGCAAAATGTTATGGCAAATCATGTAGCTAAAAAGTTTATTATTATAAATAACATATGTTAATTATAGGCAGCAAAGAATTCACTGAGACGTGACTTAAAATTTTGCTCTACCTGCTGTGATCTTAAAGCAGAAATAAAAACCATATATGGAGAACCTGCTTCTTGAAATAAAGATGAACATTGAAAATCACATCGAAGGTCCATACCAGTGCAACTGACTGTATTTGGTCATTGCAACGAAGTCGAGAATAATCTAGCTATCTTAATGTAGCCTTGTACGGATGCCGAGAGATATATGGACGCCGTTTGGGACACGAAGAATAATTAATAGTCTAATTTTCCTCATCCATGTTAATTTAAGCTAAGGCTAAATTCCCCCAATCCGTTATTCACTCGGCTAAATTTATTCCAGATAGTGTCTCTGAATATCTTAAGTTAAACGAGGGAGTATTCGTCGCGTGTAGGAGAGTTAAAGGGGATTATATACGTGTAAAGATATACGTGAGATTGAAGTTGAAATATTTGCACGATTTCTTTATGTTATAATACAAAGTATAAGTGGTACTTCCATCGCCTAGCCTTTCGTTTTCTCGTATCTCTATAAATGTTCTGTCACAAGGTTCCTATCATTTACTTTTTATCTCACGATTTAATAATGCAATATGCATCAAACATCACAGGAGTTATTTTTAACCTAACCGAATACAATTGCAGCTGAATACATGTACTAATTTTAAGTGAATTCATATTTTAAAATATTGGTTTATAATTTATTCCATGTCATTTCTTCCTCATCATTCTATATTTCTTTTTAATCAGGCATCAGAGCATGGCATGGATAGCTAAGTCTACTGAAGGATTTCATAATTTCAGACTCGTTTGAGTCTTCCGAACATAACGCTTGTTTTAAGCTCTCACGTGATGGCAACAGTAACCATGGGGAAATGAAACAAGCAGCGTCCATCTGAAGCTTTATGGGAGACATACGTAAATACGAGTATATTGATTATAGTTAGCGTATATAATTCAACAACGCTCAAACTATTACAAAAGCGGTGTCCGTAACTTGGGAGAAACTTAGTACCCAAAAACGAATTTAACCGTCAACACAAAACAACATTATAATTATTCCTTTACGCAACTCACTCTTGATTTATTTTGTTTCGGTCGCTTGCAGGTGTGCGTGGGCGCAATGGCTCCTGCTTACCGTTAAATGGAGTACTTATTCATTTATATCTATGATAAAAGCAGTAAAAACACGTCTGATTAGCTACATAATATATAGGGATGATAAGTGGATGTTAAGCCATAAAACTACTTGAGTATTAACGGAATAACTAACTATGCGAGGTTATAAGTAGCAACCGTAAAATAGAATTATAATATCAGTTTCTATCAGCAATTCACACGATCTCAATTAGATTTTTATCTTATGAATTTGTTCAGTCTAATAGGTGTTAAAGGTCTAAAGTCAGCTTCGTGGTAATTTAAAACATCTCTATGGACTGTAAAGACCAATTAACTTCAGTCAGAATGTCTTCGCTTTATTTGCTAAAGTCTCAGAAGCATTTAAATTTTAGTGTTTTGGTGAATAAAGTCTCGCAAAAACCGCAAAGCACGTGTGCTGTTGCGTCTTCATGTTTTGAAGCGCCTTCCTGTTCTTTTGTACCGGGATCCGGTCGCAAATGATATCTCACGCTCAAGGGCAAGGTCTTTGTTGCAGGTTGCGTCAGACGACGTCTTATTTCATTTTTAAGATTATTTATTTTATTTGCGAAACACACTATGTTGATAGTCCCTACAAAGCTTAATTTAATTATTATAGTTTACAACACATAAATCATTAAAGTTTCCACTCAATAATACATTTAGAAGCACTTAGAGAATTTATGTTGATGTAAACGTATACTTTGATGCTCTTCCTATCCATAACGTGTATGACAATTAAACAAATATAAATGTAATATTTTCGTTCAATTTATATTAATTTTTAATTCATTTTCTAATTGCATGAAGTAATTTAATCAAAACAATATCACATCTATGGTGTACCTAATAAACATAACGAAGATAAGCGTTCAGTTTTAATCGTAACCCTAATTTGTCTTTGCCATAATCTACTCGATTACAAGGCGATGAGCGATAGAATCACAGACTTTTATCAAGAGAATCCAGCTTGTTAGTTTGTATGCTATACGGCGGAGCATTGCGATTCTTCCTTTTGTCTTTCGTCAGACGCCATTTCCTGGTCGCGATTTCTTCGGATACTTACTGTCTAGTTTGTTTCATTTTAGTATGCTCGATCTATTTCGATACGGCTTCTATATTGGGTTGAGTACAACATGTAAATACATACCATTGCATCATGAAGATTAACTTTACAGAAATAATTGAAGCGAAATCAAGACGTGAACAGATGTAATGTATCCACAGATTTTTCATTTTCAGTTACAAGACGCAAATTTTTATCCACGTTGCAAAATATGGCGATTTATTTACCTACTCATTTTTATTCATAATCACTACCTTATCTGCCACGGTGTGCTAAAACATAGGTAAAGCAAGTTACAGTTTTTTTTATGGACATCAATTTTAAAAGTACATAAAGCTCAGCTTCAGACAGATTGTAGTTTCTCGCAGGGCAGAACGCGTAGGAAAAAATGTGTATAAAATATAAAGCACCTTGTGAGTTGGGAGCAGATCGAGTTGGCACAAACAGCGCCACAGCAGGGGCCGCGATGTCAGAGATTGTAGTGATATACGTATGGTGTCGAAAGCAAAAACTAGAGCTGTAGAGAAGCTACAGTAAAACAAACAAAAAATACGAACACGACAGCATAAAAGTTAGTGATAGACTAGTATGGCAAAAAGAGGAATCTCCGGAACTGTAAGACAACGCAAACGCGCCCAGTGCGTAGCAATGATAAACTTGTCTCCATGGGATATCCAAATGTTATAAGACTCACAGAATTTTGTCTTGGTGGATGAGAGGCGCGAGAGTAATTCGGGTTAACACCTAGCACATGGTCCCTTGCAGCTAGTATGTTTAAAATTAGTGAATTAATAAAAACATTTTTATTTTTATTTTTCATACAAAACAGTTTTAGCTTTTATTCGGGTTGTTTTTCTTATTCAAGTTTAGTTTACGTCGAAACTGAGGTAAACTTAACTTGAATAAGAAAAACAAGCCCATTGGTTACAAGAATTAGGTACGTCATGTTCATTGTCTCAAGGCCAACAGATTTTGCGAAAAAACCTAACCACATTTAACAACACAAGGGATGACGATGTGGTTTGCTTTAGAGTAGGACTTCTAGAGCAGTATTTAACGAAGATAGACGTTCTAGTAAAACCCACTCTACTCTTTTCTTTAGCTACCTAAGTCGAGTTGTTTCAAACCGAGGCAAATTTCAACAAGCAATGTTTTTAAACAATATATTTCTAGAACGTCATTGCTTTTAGTTTGCGAATAAGCAAATCTTGTTCATTTCCAAATCCGTTTCTTGGATAGATTTATCGTCGTCAAAGCGGATGTTGAGGAACACTCCGTGGAATTCCAAATGACGTGGTCCGCAGCTATGAGCGAATTGTATACTTTTGTTCACAGATACGTCACAATAACCACTCCTTTGGTTGTATGGTTAAAATGTGTAAAGAACTGACTGAAACCTGTTGGTTAAAATTAACTATTTTTGGAGACGTTTTGGTAGTATTTTTAAGCAACATTCAAGCATCAGATTCATGATACCGTAGAAAAAATTGGTTTAAAATGAATCTTGTGCTCAATTCAAGAGTGCTGATGGTTGCAAATAAATGGTACCTACTTGTAATATAGGCGAAGCAATGCATATTACTCATATGTAAACAACCAAAATCACTCCATCCTTCTTTACTGACTGCACGTCCAAATATGTCTAAACTATACCCAACCACATTACAGAAACGAACTTATCGTTCTATTGAACGGAATCTTAGTCTTGTTGGATTCTCTGTAACCTCAAGACCCTTAAAAGGGCAAGAGACTGCTATCCCTTTGTTGTCAGCAATTATTTCATTAAACTCATCAGCAGTAAGTTTTTACGAGTTAACAAAACGACAACATTACTCGTTTAAGACTTGTTAGCACGTTTAGTGTCGGCCATGTTCGTGACCTCGTAATAGTCTGTTACTGAGTTATAGACCTAAGGGCG
This sequence comes from Thymelicus lineola, assembly GCA_963932265.1. NCBI lineage: Eukaryota > Metazoa > Arthropoda > Insecta > Lepidoptera > Hesperiidae > Thymelicus > Thymelicus lineola. Next base: position 3,250,240 of record OZ010687.1, on the reverse strand, counting down.
CACTTTCATGAATCCGCGACCATTTGGATGCAATCATTGTTGTACTGGATGGAATTTTATGGTTAGAGGCCTACTGCAGGACACAGCTCTATCCTCGTAGTTCCTGTAAACTACACCAGTGCCAATTGATGAGATTTGTGCCCCACCTTACTAACTAACCTAACAGTTCTTACCCTAAATGAAGGTCTCTAAGGACTACTACCTAACGATACGTTGAACCTTGTTACGTTACCACAGCTCAGACGGGTATGTGTCTGGTTTGAAGTTATACATACATGGATTCGCTAAGACATATAAAAAGTATCTACTCGAGATCTTATCAATAATGTGAACTTTTATTGAGAGGGTGGTAGCTACTAGTAGCAAAAAAAACGCACTAATATTTATAACTAGCCAACAAAGGAGCTGACGATCCACCGGATAGGGGCACCGATACCCATAGGCATCAAAAACAAAGGCATCACCGATGCGATGTTGATAAAGAAAGAACTTGCTCCTAAGCAAATATACTTGTGATTCCACTAAGTCAATAGCAATATTATAATTTGCCTGACCAACTTAACAAATAATAAGAGTTGGGTAACTTTTACAATTATTATTTCAGTGCGCGAGCTGCTTTATCTGCTAAGATCATCGATATCTCTGAGCTTAACGTTGGTATTGTAGCAATAATAACGTAACGATTTCAATAACCGAGGGCTGGTCGTTGATGTGATGAAATAAAACTAATTAACTATCTTATCTTTTTATTTTTCTTTCCTGATCGGGATTGTGTTTGTGTGTTTGTTATCTGCCAGCAGTATTTAGTAATGTTTTCTAAACAGTTTAATTAGGGTCGCGGGTTCTCTAGAAAAGCTTATGGCGACAAGGTTGAATATTGTTTATGCAATATCATTTTTTATATTTAAAATTCTAATTTAGTATGCAGTAAAGTGTTTTTCTTTTGTAAAGTAACCTTCAACTTATTATATAGTAGAGTTAAATTACTGTTGGTTGAAATACGTATGTTTATAACACTGTACTTTAACACTAGAACCTATATTGAGGTTCGAAAGAACGTGAGTTATAAGAATCGACAGAAGTTCACAAAAGCCTGTACAATACGATACAGTTTGGCCAGACTCCAAGTGTTACAGATATTACATAAATGGAATATAGACATGCGAATATTCGGTCAAACTAACGCTGCGTAGAGGCGGATAGCGTTTTGTTATACATCCTACTTTTGTATTTTTTTGTGTTCTATATACGTTGTATATTTTTAGAATTGTGTTATGAAATATCGAGTCAGCTAATAAAATAGGAATATTTAAAATTGACACACATTGCTTGCTTTATTGTGTGATCTACTGTTCTGCCATCAACATACACTTGTGTGCCTAAACATTATCTTATAATAATTAATGATTGTTGAAAATTATGATGAAGAAGAAAGAAAAATAGATAAAAATATAATGAAGCATTTGTGCATACCTATTGGGGTATTTTTCTGTGCATTTGGACTTTATTGGGACACACGTGTAAAATTTATTAATTAAGAATGTATGTTTGTTTGTTTATAAACGTATCAACGTAACCTAAGTTATCTTAAAACACAATGTGAGACATACGAGTAAAATAACATCGCAAAAAATATCAGCGTAGCTTTGGACGCAGATCAGTTTAATCGAATTCAATACAGAGAAAAACTGGATAAATATGCTTAGCTTTTTATGGACCGGGTTTATTTAGGATCGTGAACTATGGGCTTGTTTACGACAACATGCATTTATCAGGCTATTAACCTTTTTTTGGAGACAATTTATGGGTACTTAGTAACTCACTTTACTCAAATCTCCTTGTAAATATGCTGATGCTGACATATTATTATATTATGTTTTGTGAAGGCTCCCAAATAGCTAGGTACTTAAGATGTAAGTGATGATTTTCTTTTTTAATTTTAAGTTAATGTTTGACTTAAATCTCACCTGATGGTAAGTGGCGATGCATGTCTTTTAATACATTTTTCTTTTGTGTAACGGACTTCACCATACCATAGTACCTACTTGCAAATTATTATACATTCTAAAATTAAGGCTTTGAATCCACATTAGTTGACTTGCTCTAAACAGCCAGTAATGGGCTGAGATTAAGGCGAGTTTGAGTGACCGCCTAGGGGAGCCAAAATGAAGGGGTGCCCGAGACCGACTTTAAGACCTTCATTAATTTCTCTGTCAGTTCATCAGATTGCGAACTGTACCCCATATTCGTCTTTGCTTGCATTTTTCTTATAGGTTTGGATATGAGATAGGAGGCAACCGCAATCTCTCTCACAATCTCTGCCAAAGAAAGCTAGGGTAACTACTATCAGTCACGTACAAGCCATAGATCATAAATATACAAGTGTTTCAATCTCACGTTTGATGAATGAAGTTATTATTGTAGCTGGTGCCATTAGGTGTACGAGCGCCGGTGCTGTCTGTTCATAGTATTTACTAGTAGAATAAGCACATAAATCGACACGTAACGAACGATTGGCCGTATGAAGCCACTCGCAACGCAATACACGGTGCCATGCCGGTGACTCGTAATGGTGCTGTCAGCAATCGATTTATGTATTTATTGTAAGCGTGTAATAAACAAGAACAGCCGCGGATATCTTTATTCGATTCTGTGTTGTAAATCAAATGTAATTGGTTTTCTCTGACTACGGTCGCTCTATCCGTTATGCTGTGATGTGATGCCATTTGTTTTCGTGACAACACTTGAATTTTATTCGTAATTGATTGCAGTGAATTTTAACCAAAAGCCAAAATTACTTAAGATTCTTCTTCTATATGATAGACCGCAACAACAACGATCTTAACTGGTTCTAAAAGTTCGAGGTTAACCTCATAAAGTTTTATTTTACAACTTTCAGAGAACACAATAATTGACGACCCCGTAGCCTAGTTGGTAGAGACTCTGCCTACGAAGCGAAGGGTATGTCCACTTTTGACACAAAGATTGTATCTGTAGCAGCAATATCAGGATGAACCTCTTTCGGTTTAGGCCAGATTAATTCACGATACATTAAAACCTAACTCTATCCTAAACTACACTTTTGTGTACGAGGTAATACTTCCATAGAACGAGGACGCGCTACACCATATCGCTTTTCTTAATATCAAAAATCCTGTAGAGACATTCAGTGCGTTTCTATTATTCCGACAAACCTCATGCGAGGACGTCCTCAAAAAATGGAGCACGAAGGAATGTTTTATTCAAATCACATTTCCAGGCATCCGAATTTAAGACACAGTAGCAGGAGAGTGGTCCGCAAGCACAAAAACATTTTCAATTACGAGTGAAGTGAAAAGCGAACAAAAGTGTACCATCCCGACGACACATTGTGCTGGAAGTGAAATATTAAACCGGCCAAGAGTCGCACCTGACCCTATTACCGAGGGCAGTGCGCGACCGTGTGGAACTTATCATAAGTACGGCTTCTATAGTGGCACTGTACACGGTTACCTTTATTTGCTTAGTGACGACTAATTAGCGAACAGCCTCGAGAGGAGATCTTCAACATATGCCTAGTCTCTGTCAAGAGCTGCCGAATGATGTGGCCGATTTTACCTCACGAAAATTTCTTCAGCTTTCTGGTAATCGTATCAAAAAGTCTTTTGCACAGTGCTCAATGAAATCGTTTTCCGCTCCGAATATGGTAAAATCGGGAGGTTTGGAGCGCAATCCAAAATTCTGATCGAGAATAAATTTTCAGTGTGATTTGTGTTATTCTGGGGTTTCAACATCATTCACATGTCCTAGTTTCCTTGTAGAAAATGTATTAATGTTATTAACCTTCATTTGTTAGCAATATACTACAAGTAAGATGTTCGGTTACCCGCTACTGAAATCCACATTTTTACCTTTACCAACAAAAAAGCGTTCTAATCAGTCTTTAAGAAGCAAGTCACCCGACGTGAATAAAGACTAGGCCTATTCAAGGCTGGTTATAAGTTCCAGTTGGGTACCACTTAATCTGCAACCCCGTTTGACATTTCAATATAAAATTAATGTATCGTTTAATGGTCTTTAAAACTATCAAAGCTACAAAAACCCACTTGAAAATACTCGTACGTTTATCCGATCAAATCGATTTACGTGCGCGCAAATCGTGACGTTCCGGTGAGAAAGTACATGTGGGTTATTTATACGACGGAATAAAAACATAAAACCTAAACAACTGATGATTGCAGATGCGTGGTAGGTCGTGAGAAGACTTTCACGTAATGCAGAAGCGATTAGTGCGGGACGGATGTGGTGTGAGGTCAAATCGCACAATGTTGCTGCGATCCATGGTACACGACATGTATTCGACGAACCCAGTGGCATGATTGCATTTGGTTGTTGGACAGTTGGGGCAAGGTGAAGGTAAGGAAGCTTAGAAGCATGACCTCTACAATTCTTCCGGTCTCAGCGATCTCCGACCATGGTTATCAAGGAGGAGTATCTTTATTATGTATAGTCAACACAGAATTTTCTTGAACCGATTAGCTTTATGCCTATGGAAATAAGAAAGAGAATCACTTAGGCATGGCACGGACGGCACTATGAGACGATGTCGAGCAATCGTTCATGTAAGCATTGCAAAATGGCAACTATGTTGACATGCCAATATCAACACTAAAGTGCCTATTTAGTACAACATGAATTACTTTACTTGTTTTTTTACCCCTAGACCTGATACTAAGAATTACTTTGTTAGGGTTAACGTAAATAAAAAGTTAGTTTACAATGTGGTAGTAAATCAATCAAATAAAATCGCTGTCACGCAAGTAACAACAGTTCGAACTCTCCCAGTAGAAGAGCAGGTACCCTAATTGTGTCCCGTGCCCCTCCGGAAGGACGCAATGAGTTCGGCCCCGCGGTCCCGTCGGTCCCGCGTGTCACGGCGTTAACTGATAAGTAATTCTCTTTATGTCAGCCCATTTATTGTGGAGCCCCGGCTTCAGTCATACTCACTGGGGAATGGTTGTTGATAAAAGTGCTTCGGATAATGATCACATGATATAGGGACACTTATCTCTTACGTGTGAAGATTGATAGACTGTGCGAAGGTTGACTACGCCGCGTACTTGGCCGGTTTCTGAAGTCTCCAGTTAAACGATCAACAGCTATTGAATCAATAAAGTTAAACTTAAGTTATATATTCGATAACAGTCACTGGGTTTCTGAGCACGCGAGGAGCCTTTCAATAACTATGAATTCAATAACGAGTATCTAAAACTGCCACTAGATGGCTCTCTTCAAAAGATAATAAAAAGATAAGTTTCAAATAGATATTATCATTTTATTTTGTCGTTTTGACTAATTGTATTTATTTTGTGGTAGTAAATATGTAAAAAATATGAAATTTGGTATTTATTTGCGTCTGTTCATCATAGTCAAATATCAACAATAAAATTTAAAAACGTCAATTTAACGTTTATTTTGGTTACCATTGGTTACCATTGGTTACTATGGTAACATAGTATTTGAGAATAACACCTCTGTCATTCATTGTCAATCTAGAAAAAATTGTTGATTTCTTGCAATTAATTGTATTTGTATTTTCAATAATCTGAGGTCCTTGAGGCTATCCATATACCTACGGCACACACAAATGACCTCAAAATAGTTGTAACTTGTAATTTGTCATATTCTGTCCACGAAATGTTAAAATGAAACGTCAAATAAAGTTATGGAACCGATAAACGGCCATCTATGCTTAGATAAGTTAATCTTAGATAAAACGGAATTTATCTATTATCGCCGTGCTCAGAAACGCTTTTTCGGAAGTTATCGACCCGTTAGCGTTTTTGAATATATAAACTCTCGAAAAAAGGATCTCAGAAACCGGGCATTAGTCGTATAATCTAGTTTTTATTCATTCATCAGGTCTTTTTTAATTGGTACAAACTTAGCAACTTCGTGCTTCAGAATTTAAGTTAGGTGTCTCTACTAAGTTTAGTTAGTAGTGCTATTTTGTTAGTAGTAATAACTGAAATCTATTAGTATTTTATAAATGCAAGTTTACCATAACTCGAAATATTTTATTGTTATACAGCACGAGTATTTTCTGCGGTTATTTGCATATAACTTGATTGGAAACAAATACAGGAGCAATATTTCTATTTTATCAACTACTTCCAATTTACATCGGCCGTGGTACTAAATCGTGATTTCACGACAATTTACCACACATTCCGGACGATATTTACGGCACACAAATGCTCGTTTTCTCATAAAATTATTTAATAATACCAGCACTAAATCAATTTCAAATTTGCAATAAACCACGGTTTAAAAGAAATTTTAAAATATTTTTGTAAATTTTATTAAAAAAAATTAGGTATATAAATAATATTGACTTTACATTCTTTCGTACTTAAAGGGCAAGTAAAAGGAAATCATTATATTACTTACCTACTAAATATTTTGAATAATAAACGTAATACTTAAAAGCTGTATTGAAGATATGTTCCTCTCTTACCTGAAACAATAATAAAATTATCTTATTAATTAACAATAATTAAAAAATATATAATTAAGTTGTAATCTCGGCAAGTAATAAGACCGATAGTTTCGAATTCAGTATATCGGATATGAGTAAATAAATTACCCCACTTAGACATCGAAAAATGTTCTTATTCGAACCTTTCAACATACGTTTTGCAAACTTTTAAATTCGCCATAGGATTATCCGTTGCTATTGTTAAGGATTAAAAGTTCGCTTTGGGATAAAATATTTATTTCCTTGAGGACATTTATATAAACATGGCAATACAAAACTAGAAATACGAAAGCTTCTTTCGCTTACACACTGCAATAATGTGTCGAGTGCTGATGGATAGACTTAAATCTTAACGTATGACTTAATATCTTTTTGAAGTCATTTCAAATTCATTAATTCGAATCGCTTTTCATGTAACGGTTGTAACTAACATAATAAATACAACCCCATTACCCTAAAGTTCCTTCAGATTAAACTGGGCACACGTACCTAATCTAAATCATAAAAATTATAACTTCTGACTTTTATAACTCAGAACAGAAAATCTTTGCAAATCTCAAAACTTTCAAATGCTACCAAGTTGACGTATTACAAAATCGAAAGCTTCAGTTAACGAACACAAATCATTTACCATCATTTAACAATGGCGTACGATTGACGTTCTTATTACTCCACTGGCGTGCGTTGCGCAGTCGATAATTATGTGCTGTCGCACAGTGGGACGAAAATCAGCTTTCATAGACATAGGAATGTTAATTCTTAAATATCGCTGTTTCTGTTGGATATGGCTTTTGTTTACAGTAACTAAGCCTACATATGTAAAAAAAAGTAATTGGGCATTTATGCGAATGATTTATATTGTTTTCGAGAAAAAATTGTATAGAGCTTTCTTGAAAAATCCGATTTTCTACGGACCTGCAAGTCAAACCGTAATATCCTTCTAGGGAGTGTTACTACTAATTATTTGTAATTTTTTGACATATCACATACAACGGTTACAGCTGCAGAATTTTTTTTAAAAATCGTTAAGTATAATGTACATTTTTTATTTAGTTTAAAGCTTAATTTTTCGGCATCCACTCTAAATATTCTCTAAATGAGTGATAAAAATTGTGTATTATCATTTTGTAAGAGCATGCAACCCAGACACGTTGTAGAGTTAATAAGTTATGAGAAGTGAGGGCAGTAAATAATTATACTTTTGTTCATTTATAAATATCATATATTTATTGTTGCTAGCTTATTAAATTATTTAAATGAGCTTAAATATCAAATACTATGACAAAAAATATCAAAAACACTTGATTAAAAAAATGAAAAAATGTATACTATATAACATTTTCCTATATAATATTCAAATAAAAATAAAGAACTATTAATAAAAAATTAAACTCTCCTACTACACACTACTTATGTATGATAATACTATACAAAACAATACAAGAAATAAATAAATAAAAATGTCTATTTATCTCTACAAACAAGGCCTCTTAAAGACTAGAGTTACAAAAGAAAAAAATAACATTACTAACTAAAGTTTGTGGGAGGGGAGCTGATGCAAGTCAACAGACCCCATGTTTTGTGATCAGAAAAATTTGTACAGGGCAATAAAAAATTTCCTTAAATGATAAAAAAATGTATAAAAAATAAAATAAAAATACAACAAGCACTTATCTACTAATTAATCAAAATCGCTTTCATCTGATCCCAATTCAGAATCAGGTTCCAAATTGGACATATCTACAACTTCAAATGGAGATTCTGGAAACTTGATCAATTCTAAAGTTTCAGCGAAGAAATCCTTACCTTTCTTAGTTTCCAATTTCGGTCTTTGAGAAGAGATTAATGGATCAGACGAAAGAATCAGCATATTTAATATATCGGCATTTGAAGCTTGCCTGGACATTTTTCGCGAATTATGTTCCCGAAATCTCCTAAAGTCTTTGTTGCGGGCCTCTGAGGCTTCTTCTGAAAGCTTACCTATCGGAACAATGTTATTATTGGCGATTATGTCTGCACCATGTATCAGCAGCTTATGAACGGTCGATGACATATGGTACCAATCATATAACTCCACGTATCTTTCTGCAGTTTTACGTGCATATTCTTTAAATTTCATTAGCTCAATTACCTCTCCAGATGTTATTGCTTGAAGAATAACAGCAAATCTTCTGACTAGCTCTTCATCCAACCCAGTGATGGCTGCAGTTATATCGGGGAACTCGAAGAACCTTCTTGCTGTATTCCCGTCATTTGTTGTCCCTGAGCCTTGTTTCACAATATCAATCAATAGATTGAGTTCATCTTTGAATTTATTTTGAATTATTCTTTTTCGATTCTCTAGCAAATCCTTGTGCTCTTGTCCTCGTGCAGCCCACTTTTTGAAGTCCAGTCTGTATGCAATATGTAAAAGGCATTCCATCGTATTTATACGAGCGTGTAACGATGATAGTCCAAATTCGTATACATCACTGTTCACTGTTTTTGACGTTGCAATATCCAAGCGGTTCATCTCTGTAGGCTTAGCTAAGCAGAGATAACACGATGCATTCGATCTGGCTTCCGAAAGATACGTACAAATTTTAGCATCAATCATTGTCATCTTAAGTTGATGGCTCACCTTGTTTCTGTTGCAATCAGTGGGGATAAGCAACTTAATTTCGTCGTCCATTTGCTTTTTGTGACTGATGACCACTTCTTCACTTTCCTTAATAAATGTGAACTGCACTGGACGACAATATAACGCTGAGCATGGCTTGGGATTCAACCACAAAATTTCGTCTCCATCAGTCAGGCTTAATGGCACCAAGGACGTCATAAATATGCTTGAATCTTCTTGTTGTCCATCCATTTTCTGTTTATAACGACTTTGGTTCGAAGCACCATCAAAGCCCCACTTGGATATTAACTTTAAGTCCTTATTTTGCACACTTTCAGGAAGACTTTCCAGGATCCTCTTCACTGTGATGTCAAGCAATGCTTGAAGCGTAATTCTTGCTGATGAATCCGTTACAGTCACTGATTGCTTACTAGGGTAACACTGTTTTTTTACTTGCTGTACTTTATAATATGACGGATAAATGTCAGTTGCACCCTCTCGGATGGTAGTCTCTCTCAGCGTCATATATTGCCACTTTGACAATTTCAGCGAAAGAAGCAATCCTAGTGCTTTTTCTGGAGTAAAGATAACTTTTTTAACTGGTTTGTTAATCATTTCGTTAAATTTTGTTGCTGCTTCTGGATTCTTCTACATATATTCGATAACAGATGCGATATCTTCACGACCTTCTTCCTTTAAAAGAACTGCAGCGGAATATGCCAATTCATTTGGATTTTCATTTTTGTGATCATCAGACCTTCTCTTCTTTTGTTTGCTTCCAAGATCTTCAAATGCTTTCCTTGATGTTTTTGTCATTGTCCCAATAGATGATGTCGATGGTCCTGGACAGATTGAAAGTGCACTAGGTCCTGGCTGTTCTTCTTCACTGGATTGTGGCATGACCATACTGATTGGCACGCAACTTGGCCAATCGACATTAGACTGAAGCCAATTTTCGTACTGCTTTCTGAATGTATCCAGAATGCGGTGAGATTTCTGCCATCTTTGTGATGCAGCACGTGTGAATCTTCGACAAAATTCCTTAAGTGTCACCCGATCTTCGTCCGAAATGCTATCACCAAGTCGATTTACAACTGCACTAAACAATACTTCATAATCGAATGAAGTACCTTCCCTTCTCAGCACAACAAACAAGTCTAAATTGGTACGCAGACTTTCCATTTTAAATATTTCACAGTTCGGGCTTACGATTTAATGTTAACAGCACAAAAGTTTGAAATAAACTGAATTATGTGTTAAAAATATTGTTCATTTATAGTTGTTATAGGACTGATTTTAAATGATTAGCAAATTGACGATTTCTTAATTACTCTCTTTAATAATAGTTAATTAGTGCTCATATCTTTACTTCTTTATTATTACTAGAATTCATTCCTAATTAGCCAATCACTTTTCAGAATAACCTACCTAATTACCTAATCACTTTTCAGAATAAAATAACAATAACAATTTTTTTTGGTATGTTCTATTAGAAAATATAATTGTTTACTTAGTTAATATCACTTATTCACACCAGAAAGGTAATAAAATGTAATTAGTACTTAGTGTTTAAAAAACTCAATGCAATAAAATTAAATAAAAAAAGGATCACACATATCGATTTTTAAAAAAAATTCTGCAGAAGTAACCGTTGTATGTGATATGTCAAAAAATTACAAATAATTAGTAGTAACACTCCCTAGAAGGATATTACGGTTTGACTTGCAGGTCCGTAGAAAATCGGATTTTTCAAGAAAGCTCCATACAATTTTTTCTCGAAAACAATATAAATCATTCGCATAAATGCCCAATTACTTTTTTTTACATATGTAGGCTTAGTTACTGTAAACAAAAGCCATATCCAACAAAAACAGCGATATTTATGAATTAACATTCCTATGTCTATGAAAGCTGATTTTCGTCCCACTGTGTGTCGTTCCAATTCACCCACCGGACAAATGTTTGATGAAATCTGCACGTCCGTCTGTCGTACCCACGCTCTCTTGACGTTAGCTTTTTAATTGGTATCGGTAGCGAATGGCTTACTGTCCACCTGGTATTTGGCTGACAACTGATATGAACACAACAGACAGAGATAGTTTAATGGTTTGAATGTGAGCGTACAGGAGGGTGTTGGTTGAAATCCTGCACGTAAATCAGATTTTTCAAGTTATGGGATGACTTTGTTTAACTAATGGCTAACTACTGAGTACGGGTTTCTCTTGAGGAAGCCTACAGCATGCTCCACCACGCTGATCCAGCGCAGATTGGTGGAGAACACTTTTTTTGACGAAGGAAAACATCGTGATGAAATCTGCACATTTATGAGTCCTCCATAATGTTCTCAATCCAAAAGACAGCATTGCATATGTTCTGGCAACATTTGTGCATTTTAACTTTACAAAATAGTCTGTCGAATTATGGACTCTGTACAGAGTTTTATTAATGCAAAATATTAGCGCAAATGCGCCAACGTGTCGACGCACCAAGCTCGGAAAGAGATTGCATAATGGTCAGGTAATAGGCGATTCGGAGCCCAACTCTTGAGCAACGGACTACGGACCCGTTTAATCATAAGCGCATAAGTAACGGCAGATCAAAGCGAACAGGGTTGCCATTCGTCATTAGAAATGAAGTATCGCATTTTTTACTTGCAATCATTTACAACGTTAGATTTTGTAACCGGCGAGAATTTGAAGAGATCAAAGTTGAAAACATTTTTTTAAATGTCTTCGATTGGGATATTATACAACAAGTAAACTATCAGACGGTGGAAAACTGTCGCTAGTTTTCTATTTGTCCGTAAAGGTCATAAATTACAGATAAATAGCGAGGCGTAATAACAACAAAGTTATTAATAACTAATAACTATTTCATCCATCACGACCCATAATCTTCTTCTGGGCTCAGTCCTGTCTCAGAGGATATCATTAAAATAAAAACCAGTATAGAGTTTTCCTCAACATTTTTTTCTTTCGCCGAAGCAAGTGATATTTAATTCCAATTAAGACATATTTTAAGCCTGAATCATTGTGGATTCTACGTATTATAATTTTTATATTATGATTCCAGCAATCACGATATTATTCACGATGTGTATATTGCGATCTGGTTTTAGGGGTGTATAGTATTTTTGTTTGTTAAAGAGAAGAAAACGATTATGTGCCTATTAAGTGTACCCATTAAATTAGTTTGAATTTGAAACTATTTTTTACCACCCTCTCTATAATATAGTAATTACAGAAATAAATTTTTAACTTAACCTAACCTAACTTTTAAGTTTAACTGCGTATAACAATTAGTTTTACCTTAATACATTATTATTCCGGTTACTTTCCAATACAACCAGAGCAAGCGAATCGCTATAGCAAAGAGGAACAATAAAATACTTTATTTCTAAATATTAAGGCTTCATTTACATTATTGGTAAATGTGGCGCAATTGAAGTTGCCACTTTATTCGCGAGTGGTATTTTAATCGTGATAAAATTGATTTGTTCGCTCCATATCACGTGTTAAGGGGCGAACTTCACTGAACTACAGCAGTATTGGTTTAATACTTGGTGTTTTGGATTTTTTTAACATGCGAGTTGTAAAAGGGCATGCACATTTATATTATAACTTTCCACAAAATACAGAATAACTCTCGAACAAACTGGAATACACAAAGGTTTTTGAAGTTGGAGCATTCATAATCCAACAACTGGTGATGGAAGTGATGAATAGGGTTAAGTAACTGTCGCACACTTGGTAGTCGGATATGGGTAACGGCGAATAACATGTTAATTAGTCGTTCCTAGGTGCTACCGTGATATGTCGTTAAGTTATCAGTGATCTTCCAGCAGCAAACTCGACAATTTGGTGGGCCAGTAACCTCTCCACTAATCCACACTAGGGCAGCGTTGTGTAGTATACTCTAAGTCTCCCAAATTATGAGGAAAGACCTGTGCATTTGCAGTGACCAAAAAATATTACTTGTTTAATTAATATACATACAATTGAGTGTAATTATACAGATACTAAATACAAATTGTTGGACATTAAATCACTATCGATATCGCATTGTTAAATCATCAACAATTGTAAGTATTTATCATAATTAATCTGACAAGTGGTTGGCAGGGTTGTGCTTTAATCAGTCAGTCTGTCGCCTAATGCATTAAGAGCCTAAGATCTCGATCGACACGCAATATGATGAATTGGGACAGCAATGTGTCGGGGAGTAATTGTGCTATCGATAGTGTCCTTTGACCAGATGATAATAAATTACCTTATTGTAAGTTGCCAATCTGATCGAATGTAAATCGAAGATTGTTTACGGCACCAATTCTGGACGTAGACTGTGGGGATAGGTTTAACAAATGGAGTGGTACTTGCAGAATTGTGGTTATAACGTGGTTAATGAGATTTGAATGATTAAAGAATTATGGCGATATTTGGGTTGTCGAATTTTTAATTTTATTAGTCGCTAATATTTGTGTCATTGTGCATGAATTCATGTTTTTCATTCATGACTTAAACTAAAATTACCTATTTCATTAGGCTTTGAAATTTTGTCATAATCCCAGACATTCAGAAATATATACCTAATTAAATACAAACGACGGTATGCGCCGGGGTAACGCAATGGTTTTCATTCTCATTACCGCGTACCAGGCCAATAGCGGTAGTTAGTTCTACATGAGCGGGTATGTCGCTTATGTTAATTGATACACAGTTAGAAGGTTTCCTACTTAGAAACAACATCGCAATGTCTTATAGCTCGGAGATAAAGGCACACATATACCCGCTGCACTAGAATTCTATTCATGGGCACACACCAATAAGACATCATAAACACACACGATAACAAACATTAACATTATCATTCGTTATTTTCACTAACGTCTACATAAATGTATGCCCCGTATGGAACTGAACCCGGAGTTGAAGATTTAATACCAATTTCCCATCGCGAATCAAATTGGCTATCATATATTTTTTTTAAAGACGAAAATTTGCCAAAGCATTTTTATACGAGACTTTAATTTCCATATAACACAATGTGAAATGCTTGCGTAAATTTCATAACAGTTTTCACCGCGTTCATTTTTCGAACTTGAACTTCCCAGACGAAAATGAAATGAAGTGAAAATTGATGGGGGCGATTAACCTGGCGGGCACGTTTCCATTGTTGGCCTTTTGCTTTCACTGGTACAATGAGTGGCGCGGATAATGCGCCATTAGCGCATGCGGTTATCGCAATGTCGATGCAGTAATATAGCGCACACCCGCACTTGGGTTCCCGTATGGATAGCATGGAGACCGCTTTAGATTGCGTGCAGTCTTGGGGAATCTTAGCGATACTTGGGTAATACAGACCCAAGACGATGGCAATCCAAGAGTCGGATAGACGGAATTGTAGTCCATGATACAGACGATGAGTACACATGCGCTGAGAAAGGCACAGTAGATTGCGAGCAGTCTTGGGGAGTCTTGGCGATATGATCTAATAGAAACCCTAGGGCCTAGACGATAGCAGTCTATGAGTCGGATAGACGGAGTCGATGATGCAGCCAATGAATTTACATTCGCTGAGGTAACGCACAATCGGTTTATGCATACCGGGGGTTTCCCCTATTTCTTCTCCATGCGAGTCACGTATTTAAGAAGATTTTCCGGTGAACAAATATGTAATATAATCAGCCAAGACCAGGATGTTGAGCTGGGCAGAATATTTTACCTCTCGCCAAGTAGCCTACATACTTAATTGTTTGTGTACAAAATTTTTAAAGGTTTCGAATGGCGAAGTGCGAGGTAATCGATCGACATTAAGTAACTTCGGGCGTTTGGTGTTTGGATGACCACTTTTAGCAAAAAAATATTTTGAACACTTTTTCGTCTTTTCGTCTCTTTTTCGGGATAAAGCATCTTTTTGGCATGGATTGCAGCGAAAGCCATAAGAGTTCAACTTTCTCAAAACAGTCTTGCGTTAGAGTATCGTATTCCGTGTTATAGTTTTGAAAAACAAATGAAATAGAATGTTGATAGACCCATGTGTCGACTTCCAAGTGCCCCAAAAGTATTGCCTACCTCAACCTGTCTAAACAAGTCTACGTCCGCATAAAATACAAGGATCGTGACTACCCGTTTAAACTAATACTGTACTTCATTAACAGTTTCTTACTTCCCATCTATATCGAGATCCAGG